>MJUU01036109.1:4187-18991 GCA_002080025.1 Modiolus philippinarum
TTTTTTTTTTTTTTTTTTTTTGAGGGTCAAAAAAATATAGGGTTTTTTGTGCTGTTTTTGCTTTTTTTGATAAAATTTATGTCATTTTTAGGTCTTTTGAGGGTTTTTTAGGGGGGGTCAAAATTGTAGTAGTTATATAATTGAGGTTGGCCGGGCTGGTCCGGACAAGCTCAATTATATAACTATTCACGACTCACTTTATTCGTATTGACGTCGGCAAACGTGATCCTTGACGTTATGAAAAAATAGCATTTTTCTGCACAAGTTCGTATCTTTGAATGCATTTATAGAAAAATCAAGCATGGTGACCTACCAAAATTTTTTATATTTTTATAAAGCTCAGAACTTTTGCAGTATTGTGTTATTTTTTTTTGAAATACTGTAGGACGTATAACTATTTTTAAAACAACATTTTGCTGATTTTGTAGCCGTCAAAACCCACTTTCCCTATATATTCAATGTAAATTAAGGTCAAACTGGACGATTTTCAAACGACTGGGAAACGAAAACGAGCATGGGTACCCCATTTTTTCTTTTTATATTTCAATGTATCTCAAGCTTAACAATCATCATGCAAAAAATAAAAAAAAATGTAGGACATCGTCAATTACTTCGACTTAACCTTAATTAATATCTGGCAAATATATGTATACGTTTAATAGTTGACAAATTCAACAATTTACAATTCTAAAATGTTGAAAAGTCGTATTTTTATGAATATTGGACCAAATATTATATTTCACCAAAGTTATGGTGTTTAAATTGCAAATTACTATATCTAATGCATCCTTAGGAAAAAAAGCAACACATTTGTTTCTTTAGTTCATATTTACAGGTTAAGAATATTCCCAATTTGGATAAATTATCCCAGTTGGGATAAACGGTTAAATCGATGCCTTACCTGTAGAAGTTATTTAAAGTAGTTATTTCTAAAATATGCCAAATGTCATGTTCTTTTAAAATTTATGAAAAAGGGCCCGTTTTTTTTTTTTTTTTTTTTTTTTTTTTTGTTGGGCAATTTCCCTCTTTATATGCAGTTTACCCACTGGATATGCGCATTTGTGCGTTTCAATATAATTTACATCATAAAATACATTTTTGTGCAGGGTAACTCCCCACTAGGCATGAAATTTCTTGTGATGTTCTATTTATAGGTCCTTGTGTAGGCAACTTTTTATTAGATTAGACAACATAAGTCTTTTTGGGAGAAAAATTACAAGAAGAAATTTCCTCACTTAATTGTACATCTTTATTTTCAAAATTGTAGATAATTCATCATATTAATATTGTTATATAACTTGAAAATATAATGAAGAAATTTCTCTCTCAATAAAATAATTCATTTTTACTAATGTCGTTTCGTTGATTGTACTTATATATCATTATATATGAAAAAGTAAGGCTTGAATAACTATTTTCACTGCAAAAATGAATGGTTTGAGATTTTTTTTTCTCAAAATACAAAAAAATACTTAAGTTGCATTTAAAAAAACTGAGTAATTACTTGACAATTGGAAACTGTAAAAAATAGAAATTCCCTTTTTCAAATATAAACCCATTAAAATTTTATTGTATAACACTGACTACAAAGGAAAGCGTGACAATGACATCATACCTGGTATAGCGAAATGTATTTTGAACAATAAAAATACACCGATTCAAACATACAGTTAAACAATTAATTACAGTTCTAACACTACACAAAGTGTTTTAGTGATGGTTCTCGCTTTTTTAGCAGAGGTTCAGACGCAATTATATGTACGTTTTATGTAATCGTGATGTCTGACTCTTGGTTGTAGAGCGTGATAATTAAAATATATTCTCATTAGCATTAATCAATTCAATGAAAATGTTTACTTCACCACGCCTACAATGGTTTATGCGATTTCAAGATGGCTGAACCCTGTCCATGGTTGTCAAAGTTTTTTTCTTCACTCTTCTCACACTTTAAAGAAAACAAAAACTTGTCATTAAGTATTGTTCTTCTGATTCTTGCTGGAACATTTTCTGTGTTGATTGCAGTCGCGTACTTTATGGCTTGTAACATTTTTTTGCATCACATTATTTGTTATGACATTTACCTCATATCTCTAATGATTACCTAATGTAAAAATTAAAAGACTCAATTATTGTTTTTGGCTTTACATTTAGATCATATTGGGTATTTGTTCTTCATCAGTCTTCAACATATTTGATTTTATGGTCCTCCAAACGTTTAGATTTTATCTGCACTCGAAGAGACATAAGTTGTCGAAATGCGCATATGCAGAAAATAAATTCACAGTAACTTTGGTATTTAGTTATTTGTTACCACTGTGTCGATGCCGCTGCTGGTGGACTGTTAGTCCCCGAGGGTATTCACCAGCCCAGTAGTCAGTACTTCGGTGCTGACCCGAAAGCCGATTTTATTTCGAACCTTGCAAAAATCTAAATTATTGTAAATTTCGTTGAAAACTAAGGAGTATCTCCCTCACGCAAAGCTCTGTCCTTAGCTGATTTTGGCTTCACATTTAGATCATATTGGATATTTGTTCTTTATCAGTTCTCAACATATTTGATTTGACGGTCTTCAAAACGTTCAGATTTTATCTGCACTGAAGAGACATAAGTTGTCGAAATGCGCATATGCAGAAAATAAATTCACAGTAACTTCGGTATTTAGTTATTTGTTACCACTGTGTCGATGCCACTGCTGGTGGACTGTTAGTCCCCGAGGGTATTCACAAGCCCAGTAGTCAGTACCTCGGTGCTGACCCGAAAGCCGATTTTATTTTGAACCTTAAAAAATCTAAATTTTTGTAAATTTCGATGAAAACTAAGGAGTATCTCCCTCACGCAAAGCTGTGTCCTTAGCTGATTTTGGCTCATATTGGGTATTTGTTCTTTATCAGTTTTCAACATATTTGATTTTATGGTCTTCCAAACGTTTAGATTTTATCTGCATTGAAGAGACATATTTTATCTGCATTGAAGAGACATAAGTTGTCGAAATGCGCATATGCAGAATATAAATTCACAATAACTTTGGTATTTAGTTATTTATTGTATGATTAAGCAGTAAGAGATATAACATGTATAAGGAATAAGAATTTCTAACAAATTGTAGGTCTTTGTACTTGTATTCAGAGTAAAAGGTATGTATGGTATGGTAGGCCACAATTAAAAATCCAAAAGTTTTAGCTTGAAAATGTACCTCCCATAGTATGTGTTTGCTTTGCATTATGAGGAAGCTATAGTTAGTCGTCATATAAGCGGGAGGTTGATGCATCATTAAACCTGGTTTAACCCACCATTTTATTTATAAAATGCCCGTTCCAAGTCGGGAATATGACGGCTTGCCAAAAATGTTCTATGTTGGATTGTGTTTCCCTGATTTAGTCGAATGTTATACGGATTTTCCTTTTTTGTCTCTTCCTTTGATCGTTTCAGACTTTTATTGTCACTTTCATGCATAATTACATATATCTGCAAAAGCAGTTCGGAATTAAGCCTTAACAAATGTGAGAAAAAAATTATGAGGAAATGTATTCATTAAAAAAAGTAAATTTTAATCAGAGCTAATTGTTGAATTCCTCAAGACTTAAAGATGAAGAACAACAATAAAAGCGTTGCTCGTTTTTTGTAGAGACTTATCCTTGGTTGCATTTACTCCATGCCCTTTCATTGTTTATCTAAGTAGCAAATATTTGATTTTATTTCCGTGTACAGCTTTTGTGTGAAACCCAACAATAGAAATATTTTAAACTATTTTGTTGATATTTCCGCTAATATACTGTTTACATAAATATAGGGGAGTCGGAATACGGAAAATGTCTTCTTTGTTTAGACTTAGGCTATTTTTGTGTTTTTCTATATTCATAACAGATTCAGCAGGAACTAGTAAGTTTTAATCTGTATTTAATGATATATTATAAAATGTAAAAAAAACGGAAAAATTAAATTAGATGACAAAATATATGTAGTGCATTTGAAACAATGAACTGTTTTTTTTTTGCTTGCGTCAATATTATTTTTGTTTATATTTATGTTTTCATCTAGCATGTGAATTTTGCTAAGTCGGTGCTAGGGGTCTTTTGAAATTTCGATACGTATTTGTAATTGTCCAGTGTTGAAAGCCTCTTGGTAAATTCAATAGCAACAGAGGCATATTTGCTTAACCTTTCCATATAAAGTGAACTTCAGAAGAAACGTACCACTTAATTCATGGCGTCAAGCTTTTTATTAAGCATAATTGCTTAACCTTTCCATATAAAGTGAACTTCAGAAGAAACGTACCACTTAATTCATGGCGTCAAACTTATGAAATTTTAGTATTTTTTAGAACAACAAACGAGCTGATTTTGGTCAAAACAAATTTGAAAATAAAGTAACAGCAACAATTTATAAGAAACGTGAATGAAGGCAAAAGTCACAGATTTGCTTTTAGTAGAATTGTCTTGTTGTACAGAGCTACTAAACAGTTATGTTATTTCTGTTCTTGTCTTAAAGTTATGAGCAACAAAGATTAAATTTTCATTGTTTTAAGTAATTTTTGCAATTTTTTGAGAAAATAGTTATTTTTTGAGAAATTGAAATTGAAAAATCCATAATCTCCCATTTTTTTCAGAATTTTGTTAACATAATTACGGAAACATTTTGTAAAAAAATTCATCATGTTCTAACAAGTATATGAAAGGAAATATTTCCGTTTGAATTTTAAGGTGCACAGAAATGCACTTTAATGTTGCGTTTCTTCTGATATTCAGTATATTTTGTATTGATTTTGTCCCATGTACATTTAAATCATATCATTTCATTTGTGCATTATAAAAAAATATTTCGTAGCGAAGTATGCTATACTTTCAAGAGGAAATAAAGTTGAACATTGAACGATCTCATTGTATTGGGAAAGTTGGAAACAATGAAATTTCGATGACCCTTTAATATCGTATCTTTTTGTGACAAGCACTTTCAAGTCCAAATATATAATTCACTAGAGGGGATCATTACATTACGGATGCTATGGAAACAGCTCTAAAGAACTCCTCTGACACTTCACCGACTTAAGCCAAACAATTGAACGCCATAGGTAACAGAACTCTACATTAAATGCAAGTCATGGGAAACATTATTTTAACAAAATTTTGTGAATATGGTTCTTTAAAGATTCACCTAAAACCTACATGTACATATATGTCAAATTGACATGCAGCACATCAGAAACAACAAACACCAAAAACTGGTTGCAATTGCTGATTGATGCTTTAGATTTAAGAAAATCAATCCTAAAGCTTAATTGAAAAGAGAACTGTCAATTGGTAGGAAAAACTTATTTGTAGTAAGACATAAGACAAACCTCACAGAAAATGAAAACAAAAAGCCATAGATTTTAACTTCTCATTGAGAAATGTTCTAGAATAACTTTATTTAAAATTAAAAGAATTGATTTGTAATTAATTTAATTGAAGCTTAAATTAACACAACTCAAATGCTTTTTTTTCTAGAAAATTACGTTTTATGTCATTTAAAACTTAATGAACAGTAACTTCAGTATTTTGTTACGCCAACATAAAAATTCTTTCAGATAATACTACCCACCCCTACGTGACGCAAACTATTCTGGTGCGGAAGGTTTTTAATTTGTGAATAAAAAACAGAATAATTTTGTTGTAATGACAAAAATTGGATTTTAGTGTGCAGCCATTAATCATAGTTAAAATCGTCCATAGGTAGTCTCTAAAGTATCAGAATCCTACATTTTAGAAGAGTTCTTAATTCAACAGTTACTCCAACAATATTTTTCAGAGAATTTCAGGTTTTTTTTGTTTTCTTGGCTGATACTGAAGATTAGTGAAGCACATTATCCACAAAATTTAGCTATATCAAAAAAGAAAATGCCATTGAGTGCAATTTAAAATTAGCATTGCCATTTCTAAGAGAATTAAAAATAAAAGCTTAACCCTAACAAACAATTCTGATCAAATCGCTCGTGGTAGTGTAAATGTGAGTAGAAAATACTTAAGTTGTTTAAGTTCTAATTCTTTTCATAATTAAGCTGAAAGAAATGGGTGGTTTTGTACCCAGATATCTGAATTTTCGTTGCGATTTGTTTTTCAAAAAAATATATACATATAAATACGCGAATATTCTGCCCTTTAACATCGTACGTATATTCAATGGTTGAAGTACTCCAAATGATTTATAAAAAGCCTCTCCTATAAATTGGCTAAGTGAACTGTGTCTGCATTTTAAGAATTTACAGCTTAAGTTTGTTTTAATATTGCATCTTTTAAAATTTTGCTTCTAGTCTTCTTTTGTTGTTCAATTTCAGTTTTTTTACACTAGTGCTTTGCCGGGCAATGGATGACAGTGATTGTAAGAGTGCTTTGCCAGATACTTTTATGTTTGTTGACAATCTTGCATATATGTGCTAAATTAGACATGGGGCCGTCTTGACCTTACTATGAGGTATGAGCAAAGCGCATTGTTGAAGGCCTCATAGTGACTTCAAGATGAAGAACAACAATAAAAGCGTTGTTCCTTTGCTTTTTTTACCATGTATTTGTAAAAACTTTGTCTCATGTGCATTTACTCCATATCCTTTCATTCTCCATGGATGTGACGTCGTTTGAAAATTAGTAATGAATCCCGCTCAAACCGGTGAACGAGACCGTAATGAACTTATACTTAATGTGACGGCAAATGCAGACGCAGTTCTATCGCTTGGTTTTACCATGTATTTGTAGAGACTTCGTCTCATTTTTATTTACTTCATGTAATTTTATGTTGATTTATGACTGGAGTTTTTCTCTTCTGCAGTGCACGACTCGTTAAAAAGATTCACTTTGCCTAGAGATGTATCCTATCTCTTTATATTTCAGTTATGGTGTACTTATTCTTAGCAGAATATCTCATATGTATACACTGTTAAACTTAAAAATTTTATCATTATTATTTGTTTTTTGTAATTTCCAAAAGTTATTCTGTACACCTGTTAATAATGCCAACATTTCACTATTTTACATTAAAGTTTAGTTACGATATACTTAATGAGTGCCGTGTGTTTGTCTATATGTTGATCGGGGAACGGATGGCAGTGATTGTAAGAGCGCTTTGGCAGTTAATTTCATGCTTGTTATTGATCTAGCATACATGTTCATGTGCTAAGTAAGATAAAGTTGTGACATCGTTCGACATTTAGCAATGAATTCCGGTTAAACTGGTGCTAGGCTCGTCTTTAACTTTTCATGAGGTACCAACAAATCTCGTTGTTGAAGGCTTCCTGGTGAATCGGTGTTCCATTACTTTTTTAACCATGTACATAGTATTTGTATTTGTTAAGTTATTACGTAAAAGAGATATACCGTTAAGTCTCTTATAAATCACATTTTTTCTCCATATTTTTTCTTCCTAATTTTTTCATATAAGGATGGCATCGGAAAAAATTTGCTCCTTGAATGTTTTTCAAAATGTTACAGAACATGGTGCTAGTATAAAGACCACCTTAGAAAGGTATGATTTGCTACTTTTCGGACTACCAAAATCCCAATGTGTGTGAAAAGAGTGTAATTATCACAAGATTACAATTTTGGCAATTCAATATACAGCTCGGTAATCATTGATTTATGTTGTTAGTATGTCGAATTTTATAAAATACTGCACTAAAAATTTATTAAATGCTACTTTAATCGTTAAAGTCAAGCGTTTTTCGTCGTTTTTTTCTGCATGATCACCTAATTGTTAAAATTAAGGGCGGAAAACCAACGGCAACATATAAATTTCTGTAAGTATTGTGTAATTATAAATATTACATTATTGTACCACAGTACCCCTGCGAAGCTATTTTATTTCAGGCCTCCCAGTTAGTTACAGGCCATTTTTTCGCACCAGTGCATTTAGTTACCGGCCACTTTTTCCGCACGAGTGCACACATTATGAAAATCTTAATGAAAGCACATCATTTTAAGTCTCAAACATGATGTGAGATTTCCAGGCTCGAACATTGAAGTCGAGTGTTTACTACAGTCTCCGCCCGGGAGTCTCCGATGATAATTACCGAGAGCCTTACGCACTACGCTACGTATAAAATATTTGTTAATTTATTGTATTTATATCTTTGGGAAAAAGATTTCAATTTTTTGATAATATTATTTAGGTTGCAAGGTGCTGCCGGTTTTGTGACGAATGTCAATCGGTTTTAACCATTACGCTACGGAGACCACACATTATGATCTTGAAAATTTATTATTATATACCTTACCATTCGATACCTTTCATAAAAATTCGCAAAAATGCATTATGGTTTTAACCTGTTTTGAACCCGTCGAATCGTAACAAACGTTCCTTTCCAACAAGCACACTCCTTGATATTGTAATTTTAAATACTTATACTTAAAAATCATAATCAATTATATATAATATACAAGAAATTATATTATCGCAAGAATAGATTTTTCCTGTTTTCTGATTGGTCTTTAAGTTACTTTCAGGTCATGTTAAATCGTGATATTTCCGCTTCTAGGGTTACATTCTAAAAATAGACCAACAGCGGTCAAGCGGAATTTTTAGCGGTCATGCGGAATGTGATAGTCCATGGTTTTACCCTAAAACCCCAAATTGTATTTTTCTGATTGCTTGTTTCGTTCCAATAGCTCAATAAAATATAGGTGTCAATCTTTAATTGCGCCAGTAATTGAATTCAATTTTTATTTTTTATCTTTTTTTGAAAATAAAAATATTTGTTAATTTTTCAAAATTTTACACATTTCAAGTAAAAATATTGTAGTACTAAAGAAGTTTAGAGTGCCCACGTTTATTCATGTGATAAATCAATTATTGACTTTGTTATAAGTCGTCATCGTGATTTATCAACCCTCAAAAATGTATATTCACCTCACCTACGGCTCGGTGAATATTACATTTTATCGGGTTGATAAATCACGATAGCGACTTATAACAAAGTCATTAATTGTATATTATTACATGAATAGATTTTTCCTGTTTTCTGATGGGTCTTTAAGTTAATCTCAGGTCATGTTAAATCGTGATATTTCCGCTTCTAGGGTTACATTCTAAAAATAGACCAACAGCGGTCAAGCGGAATTTTTAGCGGTCATGCGGAATGTAATAGTCCATGGTTTTACCCTAAAAATAGAAAATGAAAGTAGAATGAAACAAAGACAAATTGTATTCATGTGATAAATCAAATTCATGTGATAAATCAATTATTGACTTTGTAAAAAGTCGTCATCGTGATTTATCAACCCTCAAAAATGTATATTCACCTCGCCTACGGCTCGGTGAATATTACATTTTATCGGGTTGATAAATCACGATAGCGACTTATAACAAAGTCATGACCTGATTTTTTAGCGGTCATGCGAATATAATAGTGCATGTTTTACTCTAAAAATTGAAAATGAAAGTAAAATGAAACAAAGACAAATTGTATTTTTCTGATTGCTTGTTTCGTTCTAATACCCCAATAAAATATATTTGTCAATTTTTAATTGCGCCAGTAATTGAATTCAATTTTTATTTTTTATCTTTTTGTGAAAATAAAAATATTTGTTAATTTTTTAGAATTTTACACATTTCAAGTAAAAATATTGTGGTACTAAAGAAGTTTAGAGTGCCCACGTTTATTCATGTAATATATCAATTTTTGACTTTGCTATAAGTCTTCATCGTGATTTATCAACCCTCAAAAATGTATATTCACCTCGCCTACTGCTCGGTGAATATTACATTTTATCGGGTTGATAAATCACGATAGCGACTTATAACAAAGTCATTAATTGTATAATAATTATTGTGGTACAAGTTATATACCGGCCTTCACCTGTGTACTCGTGCGGAAAATGAAGCCTCCCAGATTCAATAAAGGACACTTCTTTTGTTTGAAATGTACGGTATTTTATACATAAATCAGATGCTATCACTCAAAGTCTTTTGAAAGGCGTTTGTATTATGTTTCTTTCTACGAAAAGAACTTATCTTGCCATCGGATGTCTTATGTCAAGCACTTGTTAACATAAAGGGAAGCTGTACAACAATGTACAACAAGAAATTTCTGTTGTTATATAAATGTGCATTATGCTTCCTTAAATGATGCCTTGCATATCCTTGTTACAGACGTAACATGACGATATATCTTATTTTCTATTGATTTCACAGTATAATTTTTCATATCATGATATATCTTACATCATTTGTAACCGTAAAGAGATTTCCCGTGCGACAGATGTATGCTCTTTATACCTTTACGTTATGTCGTACTTGTGCTTGAGAGTGTCATACTTGTGCTTGAGAGTGTCGTACTTGAACTTGAGAGAATTTCTCATATGAATGCACAATCATGTTTTAAAATTTTGGCTTTTTTAATCATTGTTATATCAAATTGTTATTCTGACAACCTTTTTATTGTGCCCACATCTCATTACTTTGTTTTGCCAAGTTTTCTTAATTTTGACTCGATGAGTGTTATAGAATTGTTTAAGTGTTTTGATTATCTTCTGCTACTCTTTTTTAGGGCAACGGATAACAGGGATTGTAAGAACACTTTGTCTGTTAATTTTATTATATTTGTTGACAACCCAGCATTCATGGATGATGATAAGCATGTATATACCGTAATTCGACAATTAACAATGAATTCCGCTAAAACCGTTTCCAGCTAGGACCCGTATTGAACTTACTATGAGGTATGAGCAAAGCTTACTCTTAAAGGCCTCATATTGATTTCAAGATGAAGAACATAATTTTACCATGTATTTGTGGAGACTTTGTCTCATGGTGATTTACTTCATATCCCTTCATTGCTTATTATTCTCTGTTCTTATGATAATATCTAGAATTGTTTCAAAGTGCAAATATTGTATCTTTTGATCCTCCATAGTCTGTATGACCTGGAAAGAAACTTCACTTTCTTGATATTCCTTTATATATTATTTATATATAGTATAGATGTAAGAAAAACCCAAGGGAGCAATAGCTTAAAAGTAACCTTATGTAATGTATGATTCCAATTCAGGACGAAAAAACTTAAATTCTTTTCGAGAAAGTTCATCTTATTTACATAGAATTTTTCATATTTGAAATAGTCATTTAAGTGAATTTTTCTGTGCAACATACATGTACTTTTATGAACGCTTGTGGCATGCTATATTTAGATTATTCACTATATTTTGATATAGGTTTTATGAGTCTGTGAACCATATTTCAATTCATTGTTACATTTTCTGATTTGAGAGAAATTCTCACGATTTTTTCTCTTTTTATTGTACACCAATTCGCAAAACAATGAACTAAGTGAAAACACATTCTACTGAAGAGAACGAATAAAACCATTCTAAACTTTCAGATCCACGCCCAGAAGCCTTACCGACAAAGATGTCATTTTTAACTTTTTTAAGAGTTACATCTTTCGATATCTGGATTTCCAATATTTTCATAGTTGTCGAAATGGTCAAATCCAGGAAGAAAATTTACATTTTATTACTTATTACCACTGGATCGTTGCCACTGATGGTAGACTGTTAGTCCTCGAAAGTTTTCACCAAACCAAAACTCCAGCATTTCTGTACTAATCCGAAAACCGATTTATTTTGGAAACTTACAATAACTAAATTAGAAAATTTTTCTTGGAACTAATGAGTATCTCCACATGCAATGCTCTGTGCTTAGCTGATTTTGGCTTTCAGTTGAGATACCTTTGATTACTTGTTTTCTATCACCTTTTGAACATCTCTCGATTTCTGGATTTTTTATTTTTTAATTCTATCTTCACATAAGTTGTCGAAATGGCCGTATGCAAAAAGTAAATTTACAGTAACTTCGGTATCTCAGTATTTATTGTGAATACTTTAACTTTGAGTGTTATGTTTTTTACGATTTTCGTATATTTTGTAACTATTAATGTATTAATGTCTTGTGTTTTAGCTGACAGAACCATAAGTATTGAAACACAAGACAAATACAAATATTTGCCAGTATCACAGTTTAGACTTTGTCTGAGTAAAACTCAAAGCCTTACGTTCTCCGTAAAAGCTTGTCATGATGCTCATATAGCTCTGACGTCAAGTTTACATTCTAACGAACCCATGTACATGTATGAAGTGGTTATTGATAGCAGCGAAGATAATGCGACAATAATACGTAAAAGAAATCAATTTGAAAGCAAGACCATTGCGGAAGAGAATCAAAGGAGATATTTACAATGTGGGGATTTTGTAAATTGTGTGATTAGAATAAAAGAAGACAAATTATTGCTTCAAGAGGGCATGAATGCGCTTGATGATGAAGCTATAATTAATTCAACATTTATAGATATGCCATTGCAAGTTTTTGTCAAAGTTGCTACAGGATTTGGAGCTATTGGTAGTTGGAAATTTACATTCCAAATTGAAGGTATATAGATGATTACAATAAAGAAAATCGCATGTTTTGTAACACTCACTGTTACAATCAAACACCAGATACAAACACAATGTTCATATAGCTACATTTAACTTTCTCACACATTCAACCACTGCCATTTTCAATATAAGATAATTTCCGTTACTTATGTGCAGAAAGGATAATTTTATGTTAATTTTCATTGACATAAAAGTGAGGAGTAGGTTTGATTTCCTCATAAATATTATTTAAAATAGAAACAATGTTTTGCAAAAATCAACGTTTTGTACAAATATATAAACAAAAGTGGCTGACCGGGATGAATAGAAATCAATAGGGAATTTCTGGCTTGGGTTATTGTTTTTCACCGACTAAGCTATCAAGTTTAAGGGTAGGACACATTAGAAATGATCAAAGAGGTAAACTGTTTTTATTTATTTTGTGTCGCTCCAGTTTAATTATTATTCATTTTTTTCAACACAATGGACTGTCTTTTCAGGTTTTTAAGGGTTGGTTTATTTTTTGGCAAGCGGTTTAACGTCACTTTCAGCAGTATTTCAACTATATCTTTGTTGTAAGTTTTAGTGGTGGAGAAAGCCGGAGTAATTGAGCTGGAGCAAGTAACTGGCAAACCTTATCCCGTACAGTTGCAAGACGTGTACATCCTTTTTTGTTGTTGACTATGCAGGCGAACCCATAACACAGAGGTGAAAGGCAACAGTGATTAAACTAATTTGAATACTCGGCCACCCAGGATTCTGATGTTTTATAGCAATCGTTTCTACTAAATCGTCATAATATTAATTAAATAAATGTAAAAAAGGGTGTTTCATATTTTACAGGAGAGCAAATCATGCAAAAACCATTTCAAAATCTAGAGATTTGTCCGTTACAAAATTGTGGATTACTAAACTTTATTCCCACAGAAAACAGCGATGGATGCAACACGAAAATTAGAAACGTAACATTAACATGCTTGAACAATGCAGCCATTTACTTGCTTTATAAATGTACAGGTAAGTTTGTTTTCATATAATATTCGTGTTGTCTAGTTGGATATGGCATTGTTTTTGACCTCTATTTTACAGCCATTTTTATTATCTTTTATACTACCTTTTATACTACCATTCATCATAAACAACTGGAATCTCAACTGAAAGATTTGATTCATGGATCGATGTTTTATCCGTATTTAACGCTGATCAAAGATACAAGTAAATTGTTAGAGGTAAAGAACCAGCGTACTTTTTGAAATATGAATCCGAATTCCAGACAAAATATACAGAGGAAGAAGTGATTTGAATGTTACAGATTCTGATCGACAATATATTTTTTCCAGCTTCACCGGCAGATCACCGGCGGACCTTAATCATTCCGGTTTTAATGAAATTCAATGATCTAGGCGTACCCCTTGTGAACAATGTTGCAACAGACATAGAATGGAATAAAGTGTAATAATCTTATCACTTGACAATGTGACAATGTGAATTCAAAACACAAGTACGATTCGAAAACTGTGACTTCTAAAGATTATGACGTTGAAATTTTTGTTTCAAAAGTCATATATTTTTGTAATAAATAACATAATACCGAAATTAATTACCGTGAATTCAATTTCGTCATATGGCCATTTCGACATCTTATGTCTCTTCAGTGCAGATCAAATCAAAACATTTGAAAATCTATGAACCGAACTATGTGTAAATGTAACTTCCAGGTACAATTATTTACGCGGAAGTTGAAAAAATCAACCCTATTACTAGCGTATTTGTGTATTATGCCTATTATTTCTGCATAAACACTGCATTAAGGTAGATAGACACTTATATTTACATCCACGAGATTCTATTATAAATTGGAACCATTGAAGACCCCATCATATACACTTTAAATACGCAATAAAAAGTATGGGTCACCATGCTTGTCTTTTTTCTAGAATCCAGGTCGAAGATTGTGCATTTTTTGCCATTTTTCACTTAAATTTACAAAGAATGTACGGGGAAAATATGGAAAGGCAGTCTTTAACTTAACAGAAATGACCCTTTTACCCATGAGAAATTTTTGTATTTTTGTTAGTAGATCGTTTATAATCTAAACTACGAGAAAATGCGAAAAATGTATAGGTCATTATGCTTATACAGAGTTACCGTAATGAACATTATTAACGGGAAAGGAGGTTAAATCGCGGTAAAGTAGACGAAATATGACGTTATACATTAGTCAATAAATTATGACGTCACAAAGGAAAACCTGTCAAATAACTATTCCGGCCAAAAGAATCAAACCGAATCCGTATTCGACTCTGTATTTTTCAAATGCGAGATTGAATTGCGCAGTGCAACAGTGTCTATCTACCTTAGGTTATTGGAATACTGTAGTTTGGACCTGAATCTTGTACTACACATCGTCTTTAAGTATAATAAGAAAAT
>MJUU01036109.1:19565-65954 GCA_002080025.1 Modiolus philippinarum
CCCTACCTGTAAGATGTGGAAAAAATAACTGTTTTTGTAACTGCAGACAATACTAATTCCGAACAACCACAATCTGAGAAGAGCAATTCTTTGACTTTTGTTTTCTTGCACATTCAATAGAAACCGTTGCTGTAACTTTTTTATGAAAACATTTTCTGACAAAAATCTACTTTTGTTCTGGACATTTGACATTTAAGAAATACATAAAAGACCGTTATGGATTAAATATTTAGGGAGCTCAACAACATTTAAAAAGTGGAGTGTTTCTTCTGTTGTTGAGTATAGATTCCACTGTTCTTTAAATGAACCTATTAACCTGTAAAGTTGCTTTAGCTTCTGATATCTTTTAAGTATTTGATATTCCACCATAAAAAAGAAATATTACATGTACGTAAATCGGTCCTCCAATGCTGATTGCAAAATATATCCACGAATGACATGATAGTTCTTTTAAATGGCAGAATATCTTATACGTTAGATTTTATGCATAAATTATAGTAAATACATTGCTAAACGTGAAAAATGTTTACTTTGCATGAAATGAAACCATGGGAATTAAAGAATCGAGTTTTGATATAATCACAGAATTTATTGCATCACAGAATTGCTTATACTTTGTTTCATTTTGCGCTCCTATAAGCCTGTATTATGTAAAACATGTTCTCATTCGTTCTGTAGGTGCAAATCAAAAGCTATGTGAGAGGGAAAGTATAGTGATGACTGGATGCAAGTCTGAGAATAACAGGTGTCAGAACTGCAAGATAAGCCAAATTTTAGAAAAGGATATTACTAATGAATGTGATTGGGAGAACAATCCTCTTTTTGTAATGAACGATACAAACTGTAATTTATATGATGAGTGGACTTTGTATATGACAGCCGTACACTTCGCTTATGCACCAAACGGTAATAACGGTATTAACATTAATCAAGCAATTTTATTTTTTACTACCTTTGTTTCGTTTTTACCAGACACTAACAATTGAAGGAGAGGTTTGGCGTGCCATTTATTTTGAATGTATGTAACAAGTCAGAATCATTGAGGTCTAAAACTTTTCCGGGAACCGTAATTTTGCACTTGCTTTTTTCGATAACTTTCGACCCTGGAATTATGATCGATATCTGTCGAGGGTTTGTTAGGAGCCACGTGGATCGCAAACGATCCTGAATTGAGTCCTGTCATAAATTGATAAAAATACATCACGTACCACTAAATGCTAATCAACAAAAAGAAAAGATATCCGAATTTTATATAAAAAAAGATATTTTACTCACTGGCAGAAACCAATAACTTATAAATGAAGTGTTTACTTTTCCACGTACACTTAAGAAGTATCTCTTTGGCCCAAAATTGGTTGTAAAATGTATCAACCATATATGACCAAGGTTATGGTCATAATTCGGAATTTCTAATTGTGGACGTCTACCAAATTGTCACATTTGCAAATTAAAAGATTTACGAATCTGTTGCTTTGACAACCATGTGTTTTTTTTCGTACTTAGTGAATGGTTGCGCAAGAGCCACATACGTTTTTCGCGGTCTTGACGTTGCGACGTCTCAACAGACCTTCTTCTACGTGGATTTCCATTTGGGGAGCATGTTTTTTTGTCTTACGTGAATCATTAGTTATTCTTTTCACATAACGATAAAATATTTATTAACAATATTCATCGACGTACTGGTCGTATCAAGTGCTTGTTCACGTTGATTTTTTTATTGAACGAAGCATCAAAAGGTGAGATTGTTTTTCACTTTTTGTTAATCTAAAACTGTGTCCAAAGTATTGACATCAAAGAATTTGAATCGGCAAACTCGAATACCGGGTGAAAAACTGATATGATTACGGACTTTCATCGCATGCGTTTATGAATTGATTTGTCAATGTAATTAACAAATTCTTTCGGTAAATACACTAAGCTGGAAACTTTAAATTGCTAATATAAAAATGTTTAAGTCGTTTCTTTTGTTTACTGCTAAATTAAACTCGTGTTGTATTAAACGTTTAATTTTTGAAATGGATGCAAAACTCCAAAACAATAAAAATATGAAAAAAAATTCAGAGTAAAGTAAACTTTGAATTCAATAAAAATACCATAATCTTTCTGAAATATATTTGCTTTTATCAGTAAGGATATAAATTGTCATTTAGCATTTTCCAAAGGATTTGATACATATGTAAGTTAAAACATCTACTGTCGAGACAATTATAATTTAATAATTACAATTCAATAATATTTAAAAGACTACAGAATCTTATTTATGTAATTAAATATGTGAATACAATTCTTGTTCCTTTGTTTTAGTAACATCGGGACAATCTTCAACTACTACAACATCAGAAACAGAACAAACAGAACAAACGATAAGTGTATCTTATACCAGTACTGTGTCGCCAACTGTATCTGATGGTAGGTCTCTTGAGCTATTTTTCTTACCTTTAATGGTGGCAATTTCTAGTAATATTTAAAATATAATTTGTAAACGACGTAAAAATAGTATGAGATGCAGGGAAAGTATTAACAATGAAATACAACGAGGACAAAAAATTTAAAAAGAAATACATAAACAAATTAATGTAATTCAATTATCATTTATTAAGTATAAAATTTGGTTTTGTAATTAATGCCAAGAGTGTATTTTTTGTTTGTTTGATTACTCTTGTCTCAAACCAGTAACTTAGATATTTCAGACAAGCACATCAGTTATTGATGAGACATAAATTCAAGAATATTTGAATGGTATTTTGACCTATTTCATACAATGTTAAAGATTAACCTACAAATTGAGGAGCTTGGTCAGACGTAGTATTTTGATCTTCCTTCAATGCATACCAATCACATGTGAAAGATATTAATTCTTCTACAGTCAGTAGCCTGAACCCCACGAATTTCAGTCTCATCTAAAAAAAGACTGGGTTATTTATTTCCTACTATAGTATGTTTAAGCCCATTCAAAGTACATCCTAGAAATTGGATTTGTCTCCAGGCCTTCGTTCCAGATCTGAGCGGCTGCCCCCCATATGATGAATAGAGAGATCATGTCGAAGTACGATTAATCTTAGCAGCAAACCATTATATACAAACTTTTACGGAAAAATGAAAAACGGAAAGCGTCATGCACCTACCATTTTCTTTTAAGTCTTTCGTAAATTCTAAAATCACTTTTGGGTGTCTTATTAAGTTTTATTAACTCAGGGAGCATTTATTGCATCAAAATGCATAGACATTTTTTTATTTAGGTACTCCAACTAATAATTTTGTATGCAAAGTTTTATGATGTATCAATTTTCATTGCACAAATACATAATGATGACATGGTGCAGGAAGACGCAAGTTAAGTGTTCAATTTAAATTGCAACTCATACCTTTCAACTGCAAAGTTTCAAATAGGTTCATGAATGCACGTAAGTGCACGGCAATTTTAACTTTTACTTGTTTTTGCATTTTTCTTGAATTTTCTTCGTAGTTAATCCCAATAAGTGGCCAAAGCGCCGCAACTCCAAAACATTTTGAACCAGGTTTTCCCTAGATCTCAATAAAACTGGTAAATGCGAAGAAAAATAATACCGGAAGTGGAAAAATTGAAATTTTTCAATGATGCTAACTTACCCTTAATCTAAATTTTTGGGGATTAAAAGTTCAATTTCTTATTATTGAAGCAGATAACTATCTTTTTGCACCGATATATTCATTGAATGCGAACATTCAATATTTCGTTGGAGTACCTATTTTATTGCTTAAGGGGGAGACCTGGGGTATGGGGAAATAACTCTGTTTTTCACTTTCCTTGGTATAATGAAAATTTCGAAAATGTAATATTTTTTTCACACAGCAAATAAATATTCCTTTCATCACAAAAATAGCCACCCTTCATCCATTTATTTACATCGAGTGGATTAAATAAACATTTTATGCACTGATATTTAAAAATAATTAAAATATATGAAAGTGAGATTTCTTGCAAGGGAGATATTCAGCAATTTTCTTGAGTTTTACATACTTTTACACGTAAATGTAAAAAAATGGATAACAGAAAATACCTACAATGGCTGAATTACATGCCACAATCTGCCAGGGAACTACACAGGAAAAACACGTATAAGACAAAAGACAAACGTAGACGACGATAGGAACTCGGGACAGCCGGACTTAGTTCCGGCAGCGGTAGGGTTTAACCGGTTTATGGGTACCTAAACCTCCCCTTTATCTGTCCCATTTCCCTATAGTGTAAAAACAAATATAAAAATAAAAACACGCCTAAACAAACACTTTATTTCAATGTTAAAATCCAGTAGTAGTTATGCATGAACTTCATTTTGTTTCAGGTAGTCAAACATCAACAAGCAGCTCAAATGAAGATACAATAAACGGTAAGTGTATAACTTAGCGCTGGGCTCTTTCATTCGACCTAAGTTGTGGTATGGTATCGTGCAGGGTTCGGCTATGTCGGTGTGTTCTATAGGCATACGCATGATATTTTAAGGGGCATAACTAGTTTTAGCAAAAAAATTGTTGACATTAAAAGCACACTATCTCATATCTCATTATAATGTTATAGCAAAACCCAATTCATGAATTTGAGGCAAAAAAAATCTAAATTTCGTGTGTTTACAAATTTTGATGTACGATGCTGTTTTTATCATGTTTTATGAAAATAGCTTACTTGGAGTGTGTTACCAGATTTAGCCATCCATTAATTGTTCGTGAGATAAATGGGCCAAAAGTCTTTATTTTACATTGTTTAATCCGACTTCGATTCATGCCTTTTCAAATTGAATCGTGATGAAAAACAAATACAGTGTTCGCTTATATCAATATCTCAAACAGAATTTTTTTACTTTTTCCAGCTTTATATCGTTCTTGGTTCCTTTAGATGTTGCTGGAATTTGTGTATCTCTAACATTTTCCAACTATAAGGGTATTGTTAATCCTTTTCGGAATAAATTTTTCCTTTTTAAATTGGGGTAATAACAAAATTTCCAGAGTTGTCAAGAGTCCATGAGACAAAAAGACAAATCAGGTGGAAACCACCGGCAAAATTGTCGACCGCAATGTTCCTTACTTGGTACAGGCATTGCAAAAGAAATGGTGGGTTCAACCGGTTTTATGGCTAGCCAAACCTCCCCTTTCATTGCGGTAGTGTCCGGTAGCAACTCAACAGCAATTGCTATTGAAAGGTCAAAGACAGTTAAAAGAAATGATCATCAGTACTAAGAAAAAAAAAGACTCTTGCAAGAGAGTTCAGACCGAAACTTTAAATTTTTCCACCAGGGACTGTTATCTATTAAATAACTTTTTAATGATCGTATGAAAAGAATTTTTCTTAATAACTATGTCTAATGAGAAAGTATGTATGTGGTATACACATTTGCTCATTGCCTCGTGATGAATTTAAAATATTAATTAAAAACATGCTGATGTATTCAACCAATTTAAAGACGCTCTCTTCATTCTAAAGCCTGAATAGGGGAATAATAAACTTTCACTTTGTATATCTTTTGATCATGCTTTATAGCACAGTCTCTCTGTTTTCTTAACTAACAGTTCAAGAATATGATAGATGTGTGTCTATAAATTTGATAAAACTGACATCTATTAATATTTTTATCCAATCCTATATTTCATTTTGGAAAATGATACCATTCCGCCATTTGAGTCTTGCGATGTCAGAGAAAACCCCTTCACGAATCAAGATTTATTTCTGAGACTATCTAACTTTATATTGGACTAGGTTACAAATGAGATTACCAAATCCTGTGTTAGTGCTACAAGATATAAAAGTCACTCAAAGTACTGTTTATGGTTTCATGTATTTAATTCATAATAGAATATTTATTTTGTTATGTTGTATACTACTGGATTCGACCTAAACCTGACACATTTTCTTATTTTCAATCATTTATCTAATTTCATTTCCCTTGTTAGCATACTAGTAATAATATACTGAACACAAAAAGTTTAGCAACAATTGGTGTGAATAAAAAGGGTCTATTTTTCAGGTTACCAAATCTGAATTATTAAATTGAATTTTACATTTCTGAGCTGGGTTTGAGTTCGACTAATCATTAGCATTACGTCTGTCCATAAATTCTGAATATTGCATTAATTTTAAGCTAACTCTACCCAAAAATAAAAAACATTGAAAAAGGGGGGATATGCAAAAAATGCCAGATTTTTCATTTTTATGCAACGAAAGTCAACAAAATGTTTTTTATTACCAGAACTGGTTATGTAACGGTGATCACGAAGTGATTTTTGCACTTTTTTGCAAAAGATGAAAATCGCCTACGGGAAAAAAGTCCATGTTGATTTTGGGACCATAACTTGAAATTTATATCTTGTACACCCAATCTGACAAAATGAAGAATTTTTTATGGTTGAATTAAAGCAAATATCGGTTATTTTTTAATTTATCAGCATTTAAGCATTTTTGTTAAAATTTAAAACGGTTGAAAATGTGTTGCTAAACTTTTTTTGTTGAGTATATTTTGAATTTCCAATTACAATTAGATGTTTCAGCACCTACATGAGATGAGTCATATCAGTGGTCAACCCAATGATTTTTATTTGAATAACTCGTAGGGTATGTCTTCTCATTCATATTTGGGCCTAAAATTGGTTTTCCCAGCCTGCATTGTTTAAATGTGACTTACATGTACAGAGACAAAAGACTCAGAGGTGAAAACCGACTACTGATTTTGGAATTAGGAGATCAGACGTAAAGGTCACTTATGAAAAGAGAGTCTAAATCATCACTTTAAAAGCCTTAATGCATTTTAAGAAAACTTACAATAATGAAATCTTCAAAGGTTAAGACAATGAAGACGCATATTTAAATTGTAGGTCAAAGGGCAAAGTCAATTGTACTTACAAACACTGAAAATTTAGTCCTAAACTGGTTTCGTGAACATATCTTCGGAATTTCTCTATAGATTTACTGACTTATAAAGATGAAAGTTTTGAAGGTAAGAAAGATGCCAATCGATTTTGGAACTATTGGGTTATAGTCCAAGGTCATATTTATCGACAAAAATAGAAACTTTGGTCCGAGACTTGGCTACCACATCATTACTTCAGAAAACCTTTATTGATTTGACAGTAACGAAAGCTGTGGTGTAGAAAAACACCTTCTGATTCTGTGGTCAGTAAGTCAAAAGTCAAGGTTAAATGTAACTTTGGATAAAGGTTGTCATGATTTCATTTTTATTAACTTCAACTTAGATTTCAAATTATTCATGCATTTCTATGATCAAAGGATATATATAATGAGCTTCTATTTTAAAATAGATTTTTCGCTCCTGTTCACAAAAACGTCAATATTACGATGAAATCAAAATTTGACTGTCTCCAGTAAAAGAATAGTTTCGGAAGGAGTATCAATAAATACATATCTATGCCAATTACAAACAAAAGCAATCATGTTATAAAGAAATTTATTACTGTAATACTTATGGTCTTAAGGTAAATACCCCGAGGGAACCCCGGGATATAGAAATAGGACCCAGTATCATACTCCGGCTTGCGGGGTATGACCCCTCCTAAACGGGGCTGACCCCGAGGGAACCCCGGGATATACAAATAGGACGTGTGCGGGATTAATAAATACACAACCCATCTTTCGGTTGGGATGTAAACTCAGGTCCACGTGTTGGAAGAAATGCCACGCTTCCTGTACGTTAAAGAACCCTTGTAGCAGGCTCTTTTTGAGTGGTCCGTAGGTGATCAGCTACAAGCCTAAATTCCCCGCCCCTTTCGATTTCACCCTACATGTCCAGTGGCAGTCAGAATTTCCCGTCCCATGACCCTTTCCATACCCCAAAGTGATTACTTATTAATAAACTTGTTCTCGTCTTGATATAGCTGAAATATTGCTTAGTAGATGTTAAACAATATTCAATCAATCAATCTTAAGGTAAGTAGACGCAGTCAAATCCCGCATTTGAAAATAAAGAGTCGGATACGGGATAGGTTTAATTTTCGGGCCGAAAAAGTAATTTGACGGCTTTTCCTTTGTGACGTCATAATTGACTGACAGGTTTGAAACATCATATTTCGTCCACTTTGCCGGGAATTTGTTCCCTTTTCCTGTGAATGGTGTTTAATCCGGAAACTTTGTAAAATATATCCGTTGAAAGTATGGTGATATATACATTTTTTTCTTTGTTTCCAATAGATCTTATAATAAACCACATATTTACAAAAGTTTATAAATTTCTCATGGATAAAAGGTTCATTTCTATTAAACTAAAATTGCCTTTCCATATTTTCCTCGTGCATTCTATGTTACTTTAGGCTGAAAATGGGAAAACTTTGATCTTGATTCTAGAAAAAAACAAGCATGGTGTTCCATACTTTTTATTACAGATTTCAGATTAGTGGGGTTGGTTCTTAATTCAATTGTGCCAACTTGCAATAAAATCTCATGGATTAGAATATTAGTATCTATCCACTTTCATACATTTTAATTTCAATATGTTTTTTTCAGGGAGTCAAACATTTGATCAAGACTTAAATGAAAGTAAAGTAATTGGTAAGGTATAACTGAATGCAAAATTAAGTCGATTTAAGAACATACATTTAAATAAATTAGTAGTCATGCATCAAATAATGATGGTTTTGAAAACTGTAGCCAAAAGCTTAAATTAAATACTGATAACAAGTCAATTTATTGGCAAACAAATACCGCAGCAAACAGGGAAAATAAGAAAAATCTAGACTACAAAAATTCAAAGCATACAATTTCTTCATCATACAAGATTCAACATAAAGCATGACATTGCAACGTTAACATACTTAGTTTGGAGTTCTACATCTTCAAAAACATAATAACTGTATATTAACGTACCAAAAGGTATCACGCAGCAATGATATATGATATTCGGAAATCTTCACAGGGGATACGGGTTCATATTCCCTGTCTGTGTTTTATATCCCCTGAGCAGGTGATTGGGATATAGGTCACAGGCAGGGAATATGAACCCGTATCCCCTGTGAAGCCCGAATAACTATTATATTCCGCTAGAAGTTTTTTTTTAAAGACCAAACTGCTTATTCAGTTCTACCGTCGTTTTTTTCTAAAAATCTGTGACAAAGTAGTTTGTGACTTGGAAGAAAAATTTCGGCGGAAAAAAATGGGGGGTCACCGACTTAATTTTGTCGCTTTGGCAACTCAAAGATGGCAGTCTTTCCAGAATTATCGTTTTTGTTCACACTTTCTTTAAATGAATGCTATTTCTTTATTTTGAAACTTACATGTAGAATCAATTTTTTTTCTGGTAGAAATATAGATCAATACGTGTCCTGTTAAAATTGAAAACTTTTATTTGTATAACTGTGGGGTGTTAAGAAACAATAATTTTCTGATTCCCGCCAAAATTTATTTGTTAGATCAAAATAAAGTTATCCATATTTAAAAAAATGACAGTCGATTTTTCAACGATACTCAGGCCATAACTAAATCTACTTGTATTCTTTACATTGATATGAGAAAAATCACATGTCACCGAACTCAAAAAAAGTTATATGCATTTTAGTCTCCTTTTTATCGTTTTACGTTGTCCGCCTCCAGGAAGAATGAATCTGTCTTCATAGTACAGATTTCCCGCAAAAAGTTCATTTGGACAGTATTTTTCGAGGCTTCAAAAGTACCGTATACATGTATACTGAGAGTCTGCGATATGTGTACATCCTATCAAGATTTAAAATCAACAAATATGTTCCATTTACGTGTAAACAAGTGCAGTACTTTTTAATGATCAGACTTTGACGGACAGTTTGTATTTCAGCATGGTTTATATGCTGTCTCGAAACAAAATTTTTTAAGTGAATCGATCCTTGCTGTATAAGAAATATATATAATTTTTGAAATACGCCAAGCGGTGACCAAAACATTAACTAAAATTTGTTCCGATGAATTATGGTAGATTTACCACTCTTTACCAATCTTTTCGCTTGGTTTTGGGTCTTTTATCTTTTAGGTATTTTGTGTTTTCATATCAGTAGTACATAATGTAAGTGTTAGGTGTATTGGAAAGACAAAATATTTCTTACTTAAGCTGTAACACTGAAGACAAGTTATTTCAATTTTAGCTGTATTTAGAGACAATATGTTATAAAGTATTTAGTAGACATCAACAAAAAATGTTAGTTTTGGTTGTATTGAGGATACTTAAATGACATTGAGGAGACGAGTTAAGATTTAAGCTGTACTGATGAGGCAAATTGTTTTTCAAAGTCATCATGGGAAAATGCAAGGTCTTTTATTTTCTAACTTCTTAATAGCACGTACCATTCTTTGTTTAAGAAATAGATTATTGCAAGCGGGCTCTATGCGAATTAGAACATGGAAAGACCTTATATTTGTCAATATTTTATACCAAGCGACAGCCTAATTGCAACAATCTATTTCGATTCTAATATATTTAACAAGCGTCTTGAACATCGAAGCGGCTCTTACAGGGAAATATTGGGTTTGACATTTAGAATTAAAATTTGTCGGAAAACTGCATACGAACACACATTAATGGACATAGAGGAATATATGTTCGTTATTTCATTAATACAAATTGTTCATAATCTTATGAATTAATACAAATAATCTGTTATTAAAATATAAAATACCGCCGTTATTTTAAAATCGAGGTGAGCTGGTTGTATTTCTGATTTATATGACTTCTTATTTAGGTTATATTTGAAGAAAAAAAAAGAAAAGAAGATGAATAAAACTCATATTTATGATTTTATAAAGTTTAACGTTAAAAATCAAAAATTTTATATTTAAATCGTAGAGCATGATATGCAACGTGGATAAGATTTCATAACAACAAACACATTCGTTGCTAGGTTACGGTTATGTCAATTTCAGTTCCGAGTCTTAAATTCAGTAACTGTTGTAAATTTCTATTATTTTCATTATTTGATGTTGCTTTTTGAGTGATTCATTATTTAAATATTTATTTACACAAAATATGCGGTAAATGAATAAAATGTGAAACTGTACAATGTCCTTTTGTAAAAAAAAATATGTACGCATGTGCTAATAATATTGTTGGAATTAGAACATAGCTTTGTTTCCAAAGCGAAAGAAGAGCGTCATATTAGAATATTTCATTATCCAGATATGGAAGGATGATTTCTCGAACTGCACTGATTAAGTGTAAATGACAGATTTCGGGGCGCAGGTTTTTTGGTTGAAAACATAGAGTTTCTCGGGCGTGTACTGGTTCGAACGCGAGTATAGGCTCTGTTGAACTTAAGATATGTTTCTAAATGGAAATTTTTAGGCAAAAAGCGTTGATAACTGAAGAGATTTTTCTATTTTCTAACACAAGATATTTTTTGTTGCCTATGTGTTGGTGGTACTGAATAATGGCGGTATGAAAACATTTTAATCTCTTAGAAATGAAACTAATGACACTCGCTTGATCATCGCAATAAATGTGCCCAAACCTGACCATGTGAATTGACTTAGGTTTTTCTATGACGACTGACGGTGTCTTTGTATTAAGGAGATGACAAAATACTACATGTTGCTTAATAGTTGTATATATATTATAAAGTCTGTTTGCTTTTATATGCAATGACAATGTTGAAGTTGATGTAACAAACTCCGAGGGTGGACCGATTCTTTGAAACGGTTCTATAATTATCTATATATCTATAGTGCTTTTAAATTGAAAACAGACTGAAATACATGTACTGAGTCCGTTACGAAGTTAATGTGTCAGCAGGACAGGTTAAAAAATTATTCGTTTTTCTCTTTCCACCCAAATCGCCAAGTTTCGAAAGTGTGTCTTTGGCTGTTTCCTGGGGTTCGATATCTGAATTAATTTCTAAGATACCAATTGCCGTTCGGCACTTTTCCCCATTTTTCCCGTCACGGGTTTTTCTCGATTTTTAAACGCCCTTTCAAGCAGGAAGCCATTTATTTTTCATCGCGAAAGTAAAACGCTGTTTCGCGGATTTTCTTCAAGACGGCACAGACGTGTTAGGAAACAGTGTAAATGCGTTGTTATATGCGTACAAAAAATAGGCTGTTTGGTTTTTGAAAGAGTTTAAAAATTGTAATTTTGCTACCATGGGGATACGGTCTCATATCCCCTTTCAAGGTAACCGACCAAATTGCAGGATTTACCTGGATATTTCAATTCAGCAGAATATAGTGTTTTAAATACCTGAGTATCAGGATGTTTGGGTTAAATTACCGAGTATTACCGAGTATTAATACTGAAATATATTTGTTTAACTTTGAATTTATTTAAAATCATTTTCAGCCTTCCAATTTTCCTACATAAAAAATCGAAGTTGTACCATCGAGAATGTAATCACATATTCAAAAATTGATTACATTAAAAAATATATATATACTCAACAACAAAGAAACGCACCAATAACGTGTATTCCTTTGTTCCTAAAAATTCAAAGGCAAATATCTCTCAAAATACTCGTTGGAACATCTTGAATTTTTTACCAATTAATTCTCATATCGCGGAGACAAAATTCTGAAAAAAATGGATTATTATTGAATTCTTAATTTCTTTTTCACCAAAAAATGCAAAATGATTAAAAATGATGAATTTTGAACCTTTTCTGCTCCTACCTGTATTATGTTTTTTAGACATTACAACTTCCGAAGAAGCCCATTCTGAGAAGAGCAATTCTTTGACTTTTTTTTCTTACATATTCAATAGAAACTTTTGCTGTAACTTTCTGATAAAATCAAGTTACTTGCTATTGCAATTTAAAATTTACATAAAAAGGCCGATATGACTGGGATATTTAGGGAGTAAAACACCATTAAACAAGTGGTGCGTTTCTTCTGTTGTTGAGTGTATATATAAAGATGTACACGGAATGACACTATATACCGCTACTATCCCTTATAAAATCAATAAAACAACGCAATTGTTGTTGTTTTTACATAAATAATAAATCTGAATTAACTTTAAAATATTTAGTTTTAGACAGCCCATATCACTGGTATAAGCGCATAGGAAAACCTAAACTGGAAAAAAGCCAAGATGTAACAAAAGATTTAACATCATCCCCTTTACAAGTTGACCCCGCTGGATCTTTAAATAAAAATGCTGAAGTGTCTTTTTTAGAATACTGAAAGCATTTGAAACATAAATCATGCCAACACCATGAAACATTTATTACAAGAGGATTGATCAAACTGTATCGGGAATATTGAATTCAACCATCTTTGTAACTTTCGATTGAGAATTGATTTTCAAATCTAAACTCTGAAACTGTGTTTGATGACATTCAAACCATCGTTCGTCATACCAATAACTATTTAGCTATAGAATTCATAACATTCGTAAGTATATCTTTGCCACTTTCAAAATTATATCGTGTATTTAAAAAAAACATATTTCATTCAGGATTCAATATTGTGAAGGGGGAGGGGGGTTTGGGGGTAATAGCAAAATTGTCAAGATCCAAAGTCCATGAGTCTAAAAAGAAAAAGAAGATGGAAACCATAGTGACCCAGACAAGTTATTTAACCTTATCACTAAGTATTACTCCCATCAATGATGAAGATAACAGAAAACAATCTATCAAGCACTTGATAAATTATAACTGTTCTTCAATATACCTGCAGCAAACCTATTAAATTTAAGATGTCAATTCCAACGAATACAAAAAAAAACTGCTTCATTTACATCAACGGTGTTAAATTCAATCCTATTGTTCGACGTACCCTTTCATGTAAAATCCTGCCTGTTCTGTCATTACTGTTTAAACTAAAATTCTTATTACTCTTCAGCTACGCAAATTATTAGTCAAAGCCATGAATACCAAACTGAAAAATCGGTCAAATGATCTTTGATTCCTTGGGGATGTTGTGTGTTAGTGTGCTAGAAAATGTGCTGAATATGAGTGAGACCAGTAAACATTTAGCTGAATTGATTAAAGTTTTCGGTGATTAACAAAAAACATCTCACAAATATGATGCTCAATAAGTGACATATGTTTTCTCATATTATCCCACTGATATATCCCCTGAATAAAGGAGACGACAAAAATCACTAGATCTACATCTTTGTGGACTTACCTATCAAATTTGGCGAATATTGTTATCTCAGTACTAACATTTTTCACAAAGGGGATTTTAATTTCAAAATTATCAATATCCCTAACATGGACAGGGATATTGCAGCTTCTCCTGCCTACGGAGTGTGTCATTACACGAGAGCTAACACAAATTAAACAGACTTTTACATAATATATAGATATCTCCGTGACCGCTTAATTAATCACGGCTTCAAAAACTTATTTAGAAAGTTTTTCAACAAATAACCATCCATTGTGGAAAAATGTGAATTTTACTTAATACTGGGATGATCATTTTCTTTTACTATCTACGCACGCTCAATATCAATTACTGTTGAGTTGCTACCAGAGACTACCGCTATTGAAAGGAAGGTTTGGAGAGCTACCACCATTTCTTTTGAAAGGCTTGTACCAATTCAAGACCATTGCGGTCGACATTTTTTTCGACAGATTCCACCTGCTTTGTCTTTTTGCTTCAAGGACTTTACTTTTGATAATTTTGTTCGGTAATTTGTTTGTACCCCCATTTAGTATATAGTTGAAGATGTATCTAGTATCTTTTAGGATGATATTAAATAGATGTTCCAACCGTTGAAGCTTTTCATGTAGCTTGTAAATTATTTTATTATGGGCAACCATGTAAGCTATTTTGGTTGAAATGATGGGGAAATTAGCCAATTTGAACACAATTTTGCTTTATATTAGTTTCATCAGAGAATTTTTTATATTTGGTTAATTATTAGCCGATATACTTTTCTTCGACTTGCATGAAAAAAAAATTGGGGTCATCGAACTAATTTTTGAATAAATAGCGAAAACTGATGTTTTCTGTATAAATTATTTTCCTTAAATAGAACAGAATTTTGATGAAAAGGTTAAATATTATACAGGTTTACCGAATCAAAGTGGCATATTTGATTAAATTTAAATAGAATGGGACATTGAAAATCATTTTGCCTTCATTCCCAGAGTGTTTTCTATTTTTGTGAAATGCGCTAGAATGATGCGCAGTTTTAAAACCCGCTCTATCTCAATGGGGTACGAGTGTGAGAAATTTTGTAATTCGAATTAAAATTCTGCCGTTTTGTCTGAAAAACTTTGCAAATAGAACAACATGAGCAAAAAATTTGAAAATCCATGTTAGAAATTTTGAAATATAAGACGTCAAAATTTTGGCGGGAAACAGTTCTCTCTAGAGTTTTCCTTCATTTTCCATTAGCTGTTTATATGCCTTAAAATATATGAAAATATAATTGGAAGCTAATAAAATTTTGCATATTGGTTATTATATGCACGATAAAGTGACATATGACCAAGAAAATATGATCCATGTGTAAAACAATTAACCCTGTTTGAGTGGATAAAACCTGAGGATATCAAATGCTTCAGAAAATTGGCGCTCATACTCCCTTAAGTAAAATATTTTGAAATGAAAATTTGAACAAGGAGGTAACTACAAAATAATTACAAATGTAAATTACGTAAGTTTTGAGAAACAAAAATGGAACCCATTCTCTTTTTCTGTTAAGGTAAGTATAAAAAGTACGATTAATCAATTAAAGAACGCCATCTTCTATGTCTTGTCACCGTAATTGAATTTTTTTTTCGAAATTCTCTTTTGTGATAGATTAATCCTTGTTATATGTAATATTTCAAATTAAGTTTAACGTTCATCCTTAAAATTATTGTAGGTATATTTATGGGAATAACTGGTGCCCTTCTGGTTGTGTTGTGTGGTACTTTGTATGTATTAAAGCAGAGGTAAATGTCTTTAAAAGAATTTCTCATGTAACATTGTTATAATATGTGAAAACTGTCGATGCTAAAAGCAGTCAAGAGCTGTAAAGGGATGCGAATTGCTTGGTCTTACATTGCCATCACAACGAAAAATAATTCAAGTAAACATGTATAACAGGAAACACCTACAATGGTTGAAAATTATAATTACATGCCACAATCTGCACAGGAAAAAACACGTATAAGACAAAAGACAAACATAGACAACGATAGGAGCTTATCCATTTATACTTATGCATTTGACTTGATGTGTGCCTCATGTATATATGGATTTTTTCGGTTATTTTAGAATCAGTCCGATTAAACAAATATGGCTAAAATATACAATAAAGGGATATACCGGAAATGTACAAGAGACAAAGTCTCTACAAATACATATTTGAACCAAGCAATGGAGCAACGCGTTTATTGTTGTTCTTCATCTTGAATTCACCATGAGCCCTTCAACACTGAGCTTTATTCATACCTCATAGTAAGTTCAAGACTACCCCTAGCACATCTTATCTTTTCTTACTAATAATTGTCAAAATAAATCAGACTTTTTCTTAAATATATAGCACATTAACAATAATTCCTGACTTTGTAGTTTAGAAGTAAAAGAAGAATGTTCTACGTAATATGAAAGTAAGTGAGAACCGAACCGTCAATCAAAAGAACGAACAATCCATGGACAATGGCAACATCACTAAGAAACAAGGAGACCACTCAAGTACGGAACAAAAAAGAAAAATGAAGACACACATACAGATGAACAACACGGACCCAATAAAAACCATGGGTGAGATCAGGTGTACCGGTAGAGTAAGCATCTCCTGCATCTTATAAGACACCCGCCGTGTTGAACATGTCAAATCCGGTAGTAAAGTCAAATCAATCCGATAGAGGAAAAACAAACTTTATTTGCAGAGGGAAAGATCTGTTGTCATCTGAGAAACAGATATCCCATAAGCGATCCAAAAGATCGCGATGTCGACCGTATAGCTTCTGCAGTGATGACTTTAAATTTTTGGTAACGTACCCTTGCTTAAGTAGTCTATTTGTAAGCAACTGAGCTCTATTAAGGAAGTCCCTGTAACGACCACAAGCCCTTGAGCAGCGAATGAGTTGTGAGATGTAAACACCATATGCTGGTGCTTTTGGAATGTTGCTACAAAGAAAAGGGAAGTTGACTATTGGAAAAGTGAAGTCATCGCGTTTGTCATACAGGCTAGTTTGTAATGTACCTCTGTTGTCAATTTCAAGATGAAGGTCATGGAACGAAGCCGATGTGGAAGTATCTGTAGTATCCTTAATTTCAAGCTCTTTTGGATAAATAAGATGAAGAAAATCACCAAAGCGAGGGTGACACTCTCGACTGACATGGATTACCGAGAAACGCGAATTCAGTTGACATATCTTACCGTGCTTGAGATAATCCCAGTTAGAATAATATTTTCCAGTTGGGATAATTAATCCTAATTTGGACCTGCATTGTGATGAATAACAAAATACTAAAGTTATTATGAATTTAGTTTCTGCATCTGCGCATTTCTGCATTATGTCTCTTCAGTGCATATCAAATTAAAACATTTGGAAATCCTATTTTTTGTCAGTTACATTTTACAGGTTTAATGGCGCAACATATGCAAATTATAAATCTATAGAATTACAGCTTTAAGGTTGAACACTTCTGTTGTCAAAAGGATATTGCAATTTCTCAGCTGATCGAATTATAACAGAAAAAGAGTCATTCACTTTGATTTGGAGATAACCTAAGTTTTCAAAACATAACAATAAGTCTATGCTGCTTTATTACATCCGGATAAAAAGCACTGTCACACTTTCAGCAAGGAGGTATTTAACTCTAAAAAAATTAAGTATTGAGATACAGTCAAATTAAAATAACTCTGAATGAATTTGGGTTTAGCCATGGTGTTTAGAACTACAAAAGCTTTGCATATTTTAGTAGACAAAATCTCAGTATATGTTCACACACTTCTCATTGCTTCTGCTTTTATCATTTTACCATTTTCAAAATTTCAAATTGCGATCAAATGTAATTGCAAACTTAAGGCTCTTAAAATGTCTCTACTGGTGGAAAGCAACATTAATAAGAATATGTCATTTAAAAACTAAAATCATGAGATTTCTCATACCTTATGTTTTGTTAAGCACCAATACATGTATATAATTATAAAAAGAAATTTCATAAATATGACCCATTATCACCATTGGAATTATCCCTATCCCTTACCTGATGAACATGTTCTTTATTCACACAATAAAATGCATAATTTTGATAAATATTGCCTCTAATAATGTGAGAAGTTGTTGACGTATTAACTCCATATCCACTGTAGAATTAATTGCAACAGTTTAATTATATTTAGTATGATATAACTCAATTGACTATTTACTGTTTAAATATTTTTTACATATAAAGTTTTAATTTGGTATACCTTTTAGCTCACCTGGATATGCCAGGGTGAGCTTTTGCCATCACTTGGCATCCGTCTTCCGTCCGTCCGTCGTAAACTTTTCATTCAAAGATCTTTTTCTCTGAAACGACTGGGCCAATTTAAACAAATATTTGGTCACAATAGTCTTTGTTGGTCCCCTTTTAAAAATTGTATCCGGCAGGTCCGTACCTCATAGGAAAAACACATTCAAAGATCTTCTCAGAAGCTACTAGTCCAATTCGAACCAAACTTTGTCGCAATGATCCTTAAAATTTCCCTTCAAAAAAGGTATCAAGGAGGTCCGTACCTAACCCAAGATGCCAACCAGCAGGACCAAAGTTTAACATCGAACCCTATTGGAATATATTCAAAACTCTTCTCTTGAAACCACCTGGCCAATTGAAACCAAACTTGGTCACAATAGTCCTTTTGTGGCCCCTTTCAAATTGTGTTGCTCATGCCCGTATCCATTCAACATGGCCGCCAGCTGGGATCATTGTGAAACATTGCACCCTGTGGGGGGAATGTTTGAAATTGTCTTCTCTGGAACTACATGTACTTGGCCAATTGAAATCAAACTTGACTACAATAGTCCTTATATGGTCAACTTTGAAAATTGTGTCGATTGGGTTCGTACCTGGTCCAAGATGGCCGCCAGCAGGTACCGAAGTTTCACATTGGGCCCTATGGGAAAATATTAAAAAATCTTCACTGAAAACACTAAGCCAATTGCAACCAATCTTGGTCACAATAGTCCATGGGTGGTCCCCTTTCAAAATTGCGTCGCTCATGTGCATACCTCATCCAAGATGGCTGCCAGTGGGGACCAGAGTTTAACATTGATCCTTATGGGAAAATGCCTAAAAGTCTTCTTCTCTGGAATTACTTGGCCAAGTGAAATCAAAATTGGCTACAATAGTGTATTAATATTGTTGTCATGTCTTTAAAAGCTGCTCGTAAAGAAGTTACGTTGTCCATTATAATTCAAAGACGATCAATAACCTCATTTCGTTTGCAGTTTGCAAAATTTTCGTCGTTAGATAAAGTCTTGCTGTCGATGAACCAAAATCACATTTTACCAGGAAAAGTGCACAGAAAACTTGTTCTCAGAACACTTATTTACACATTTATATTTATTTTACAATAATTGCTTTTTTCACAATTTAACTATCGTCTTTGTTTGTCCTTTTTTTCTAGGCAAAAATATGGTGACGTGAAAACGGAAAGCAGTCATGCTGAAAAAGATGATGATTATACAGGAAAGCAAAACAATGCAATGACTGGCGAAGAAAATTTTGATGAAATCCACACGCACCATGAAATAGATTCCGTACCTTCGTCATATAATTACAATGGTATTCCAGATTCGAAATGTAAATCTCTGTCTGCAAAAAATAATAATGCCACAGAAGTTTCATGTAATATGATGAATCAAAAAGAAAATCAAGATAGCATAGATGATATTATAGATTCTGGCAGTAGAAGAGACACAAACATTATACCAGGGAAATGCGAAGGAATCAATAGTTTGTCTTCGATCAATACTGCGAATGCTGCAGCGAAACTGAGAGATACTGAAAAATCTTCTTTTGATCTTTATTCAAAACAAACTGACAACGTTAGATCTCGGCCATCGTCAACATCATATGAAATTCTAGATCCCAATGAAACTGGTTTTAACCGATCTGAGTGTTTTGCAGATATCCCCGATTCATTTATTTATGAACTTGCAAAACCTATGGACATGGCGATTTCGGACGCTTCAAGGTCATACGAATGTGAAAGATACGGCAACGAAGATGGTTATAATAAGCCTTTAAACAAGGAATCAAATATAGGTGATAAAGGTCTAATAATCAACATGGGTGATAACATATACAACCACACAAATGACAACATGTACGACACGGCGTTCTATAATCGGCAAATTTGTCGGGAGGAAATCACTTATGATCATATTTCCGAGAAAAAGGAATAAATCAAGTGTTTTATTCATATGTTTCGCAGGATCTTGTTAATAATAATATTCAATTATTTTTTTTTTGCAAGCCTTCAAACATTAACAGCACTAACATTTATACATTCTTTATATGTAAAAAAAAAATATTTTGCTTTTCAACTAAAGTTTTCAGTATCACTGACTATGACTGCCGTATTTTCATTTTTCCGTCATTTCATGAATTCATAGAAATTAGTTAAAAGTATTGGCTGTATTTTACAGTAATACTAAAAATTTAATGCGACCTTTGCATAATTTAATGTGTAGAGTGACTTCAAACACGGAAACATTTGGACAGGTTGGAAATAACCCTTATCGGATACTACTGTATATTCAAATTGAGACATTGTATGCAATTGTGATATGTGGTATATCCAAATTTTGATATTTAGCAGCGTTTTATGGATTATATTTTCATATTTCAATAATACAAAATGAAACCTAAAATATGATTTAAGTTTCCAAATGACATATCGTCATCTGCTTACTGATGCTGCGACCTTCTAAGAACGTAAATTCATACATTTGATTCTTTCAAAATTCAAAATCATCACAAATGCAACTTGTTAAATGATCAAGGTTATAGAAAACGCAAGACTGTGAAAATGAATGTTTAATTGTACTGAAGTTCAGTTTGTTAAAATATTAAAAGATATTATAGTATGAAACACCATTACTTTACCCTTTTTTTAACTCATGGTCAAAGAGAGATAGGTCTTGAGGAAATCAAAAGTCATTTTAATTAAATTGTTTCTTTATACTTCATTTGTTTGATAATCAAAAAACATTCTTCCTCAACTGACATTATAGATAGAGTCTTCTTTGATAGAAGCAACATAGAAAGATTTCTACATCCTTTAAGTTTAAGTTATCTCTAAATTAAAGTGACTGATTTTTTAATAATTAATCGATCAACTGAAAAATTGCATCATCCTTTTGACAACAGAAGCATATGACCTGAAAGCTCAAACCGTATTGATTTACTATTTCAATGTACGGTAATGCAGTATCAAACCTTTAAATTATGAATGACAAATAACTAGTCGAATATCCCAATTGGAGTTAGCCCCAACCTGTTGGATCCGTTTCAATTCCAAACTTACATAAAAAAGCTTTAAATCTGCATAAAAACATAGGCTGTTTCAAATTAGTTTTACCGTCAATAAGTATAGGAGACATAAAAAACTGTTGGTATTATAAACTTAGTATCTATGCACATAGGTGCAGATCCTTATTAAGTAAGTGAATCTTCTTCTAGAAAACATTTTTGATTGTTTTCGCTATATTATATATCAACAGGTCTTTGAAATTTCCATGAGTACAAAGTGTACACCTTTCATTGCAGATCTTTTTTCTGTTCTATTACGGACGTGACTTTATGAAAAAAGAGTACAAAAAATGAACCAAACCAAACAGCGACAACCTTATTTCAATTTTCAATGATAACAGAAGGTTGTCTGATATCCTTACTATTGACAATCACCAGTTTGTAAATAATGTGGGCCTCATCTACCCACAGAAACTGAAACTTACTAAAGCAAACAATGATTTTAAATGCTGCCCTTTCTGGATCTAACTATCACCATTGACTCTGGTAAAATTAAATCTTAAATATATGATTAAAGGGATAATTTTGAATTCACCACTACAAATTTTCTTTTTCTTGACGGCGCCGTTGCTCTAAATCTATCCTACAGGGTGTATATATCTCAATAGGTTCGATTCGCAGCGTGTATTCTACTCTTAACGATTTAAATGAGCGTAACCTTACAATCCAAACTTTTACGACAAGATTACAGATTTGATAAATTATTAAACACATTTAAGAAGTTTAATAGAAGATATGAACATTTAATATCGATATATTACGTGCCCCGAAAACAGCTAGTTACTTAGAGCATTTACCATCCTTCTCTTTCGGTTATAATGTTAAAAATGCTAAAAACTGATTAAAATCCCAGACAAACTGGGAAATCATTAAATTTCTTTACGCAATAGGAGATACTGATAGGATATTCTGCAAGAATGAGTTAAATTGCCTTTGAGATATTGGGATTTGAACATTTTACAAATACACTGGCCTCTCAGTGGTACTGCCGTTGTCTACTGAAATACATGATGATTCTTTACCTAATCCGTCGGGGAGTTTTGAGTTTGATTTTCCTTCAGTGGTGCGACAATTTTTTACAAGCACACTAGGCTCCTTGAGCAAACCGGGAGCTTAGCGCCGTCACTCCTTGACTCTACTTTCAAAATTACTTTCTGTCATTATCCCCTCGCCCAACGAAGTTGGGGAGGGGATATATCGTTTTACCCGTTCGTCCGTTCGTCCGTTCATCCGTTCAAACTTAAGACCATATATTTTTGAATAACAAGTTGTAGATGGGCAATGTTTTGTCCATGGATGAATCTTGAAGAGTACTTGAGGTTGATATATAGAATAGGGGGATTTGACCTACATTTCAAAAGTCCAGATAAAAATTGGTCCACTTTGACCTGCATTTCATGCATGAGTGACTTAGGTTAAAGTTTTTGTAAGAGTCCAGATCTGAGATACTACAAATCGTAGAGGAATAATATTTTGTATGTAGATGTGTCTTGTAAAGTTACGAAGCTCTAGATAAAAATTAGGTCACTTTGACCTACATTTCATGCATGGGTGACTTAGGTTAAATTTTGTAAGAGTCCAGATCAGGGATACTACAACTCGTAGAGGAATAATATTTTGTATGTAGAGGTTATTTGTGAAGTTAGGAAGCTCCAGATAAAATTTGAGTCACTTTGACCTACATTTCATGCATGAGTGACTTAGGTTAAAGTTTGTATTACAGCTTGGATTTTAGATACTACAACTCGGTAGAAGGATAATAGTTTGTATGTAGATGCGTCTTGTAAAGTTACAAAGCTCCAGAAGAAAATTAGGTCACTTTGACTTACATTTCATGCATTAAAGTTTGTGTTACAGTCTGGATTTTAGATACTACAACTTGTAGAAGATTAATCTTTCATCAGTAGAGGCATATATATTAGGTATGAGGCTCCTGCTTGAAATTAGGTCACTACATTTCTTTTATGACTGGTTCAGATTTAAATAAAAAGCCAGATCTTGAATGATGCAACTTCCTTGAGTCCTTATAATACTAGACAAACATTCAATAAACGGGCGAGGGGATTAGCTGTCATTTCCGACTGCCCCTTTTCTTGTTTTCTTTCCCTTAACAAGGTAGTGGTCATGAAGTCAGTAGTCTACCTGTTTGTATGTTTATTATACTTATTATACTATAGGTAAACGGGACAGATAAAATGGAAGTTTGGGTACTCATAAACCGGTTTGACACTAACGCTGGATTTTGCTAGCGCCGGTACCAAGTCAGGCTATCCCGAGTTCCTATCGTTGTATATGCATGTTTATTTTGCTTTATTTATGTTTTCGTGTGTGGTTTTCAGGTGAATTGTGGTATGTAAATTTGATTTTCGTCCACTGTCGATGTTTCCTATCTATTTAGCTCATTGATGAATTTGCAAGAACCAAGTCATTAAATAATCACGTCATTCTACGAAGACTGTAAACCACTGCAAATAATTTTTATTGGTATACAAAGCTTCAATATCAAGTATGAGAAAAAAAAATATATTGGAAAAGGTCAGTTAGAAATTAATAATAAATTTGCACCATTAATCACCTTCGAAAAAAAAAACACGTAAATTTAAAATGAAATCTCAATAATTTTATTTTCCACTGTTATACACAACTTCTATTGTTATACTGATATTATGAATAACAAAATACCGAAGTTACTATAAAATTTATTTTTATGCATATGCGCATTTCGACAACTTATGTCTCATCAGTGCAGATCATACTAAAACATTTGGTAGTCAATTAATCAAAAACCTTGTAAAAGCTGATAGAGAACAAATAACTGAGTTGAGCATTGTATAAAGAGATACTAACAATCCAGATGGCAATTGTGGCCAATCCCTTTTGAAACGTCTAGCTGCTGTAATTTTAAATCATTTATAGGGATTCCAAATGTATACCGAAGCAACAAAAAATCTGTTGACAGACTACTGAAAGCTTACAAGAGGAATCTACAGAGAATCCCATCGAAATCCGATGAAAAATAGCAATGTTTGGTAATCTGCACTTTTGCAATTTTGGCCCCATATTGGCCCCTTAAAACTCCGAAAGGAACGAAGCTATCAAAATATTAATATTTTACCGCTATGTTAATTTTTCATTCAGAAATTCGTTGAAAATAAAACAGCATCAAAATCGGACTAGAAATTAAAAAAAAAAATTGAGATTTGCCCCTTATGGGCCCCATTTATCTCCTGAACGGTTCCTACAACGTGAAATCAGTTGGATACTTCTGTTTAGAAATATCCTCATGAGCATATTGAAAGAAATCCCATCAAAATCAAATTATTAATGAAAGTTCTACAGCCAAATATGCGAAAACACCAAATTTTGCCCTTTTTGGTCCCAATTTTAAAATTGGAGGAGCCGTAAAATCCAAAACCATTCCTCGACTTTCGTTTGTGCCCAGGAATATTGTTCCTAAATTTCACATTGGATTGATCAACTGTGACTTAAGTTATTGACCATAAACAAAAGCGTGTAAAGAAAACGATGACAGCGCCTTGCCGTTAGACGACCTTAATTTTTTTGCGGTCGTTTAAAAAAAGGGTTTTGCATTCTGGCAACACAATATGCCCGACAAAGCAATGCGTTCAACAATTTGGAGACGTTTGGTAGTAAATTGATCGAATATGTATGAGAAGTATCGCCCTAAAAACTAAATTTGACTAAACTTAAGAAACAAATGGCCGTAACTCTATAAAAGAAGGTCAAGCATTCTGACATTAAAATGTGTATAATCAACAATTCTGTGCAGTTTTGTTGATTCAGATATGCCAGGGAAGAAGCGCCGTTCCAAGGGACTTAGTCTCCATGTAAAACACTACATAGCATCATGTTTGAAACTAATGAGGCAAACTGACGCTACCTGACTTGCAATGATTTGTGACAAGTGCTCTACAAATATTGCTCATTTTGCCCAGATTTGACAACCGACATCGAAGCTTTTTTGTGTTAAAAATTGTCAAAATATACCATTTTTTATCATTATGATTGTGTTCGTATCGTACTTCTCCATGGGTATTCACCCTTTAATTTTCGGAATGGTGATGTCCTGTTTGATTTTTTTAAAGGTAGAGCAATGATTTTTCCATTATCTAGAGCATCGCACACTCTTAAATATCAATGTTTCTTCAGTTAGGGCTATGTTATAAAAGGGACATCATCTGATAATGAAAATGCTCACAAGATTAGTGGAATACTTAAAGCAAGCCAAATTTCATGGGTATACGGGGCTTACGTCCAAAACTTTCTGAAAAAATGTAAGAATTATGTATTTATCTACAAGTATACATGTAATTTTAGCACTTTTTTAATTAGAAAATCTACATGTAAAAGGAATATTTTTAGGTGATTTAATTAAATAAAAATAGGAAGAACAATTTTCGCCAAGCATTCCTCCTTGAAAGATATAAGGGTCAATAAGCTATATTAATCATACATCCATGATTAAGGTTGTTTCTTACTAAAATTACATATTATACATATTAAGGACATGGTGATAAGTGAAAGAATATGTTTAGTACAAAATCATTAGAACTGAATCCTTATTGGCTATTTCCTTGAAAGCGTATATTTATAAATGAAACTATATATGTATTATTACATTAATAGGATCTAATTTTGCTACGGAAAATGTCTGCGTTATTTAGAATGTGCTCCGTTTTAAATTTCTTTGTATCATTAATTGAATCAGCAGTACCAAGTAAGTCTTAATCTTTATTTTATAACTGATTATATTTTAATATCTTTGATACATCGGGAAACGATTTCCAATCAAAAAGGGAAAACGGGCAAATCTAAAATCAGAATCCAAAAAGACTGCATATTTAACCTAAATTGAAAAACCCTTACAAATTAAGACAAAACAAACTAGATTTGCAATTGCAAGCAATAGCCGATGTCACCCCAGACTCCTTATTCGATGATTTCACTTTATTCGCAGCGTCAAAATCTACCTAGAAATCAAATTTCGTTGAAATCTGACAATGTTGAAATTTTGACGTAAAATGGCGGCCATCTTGGAAATGGCAGCCATTTTGAAAATTTCAAACGCACAGCATACAACTTCAGATGGTGATCCAATTTTGTGCCAAGTTTGAAATCATTCCATCCATCCATTACAAAATAATCGCTCGGACAAAATTATTGGAAGAATAATAATAAGAATTATAATTAAAAAGACAATTGTTCAGAGATCAATTGCAAGGTCTTTCACCAATTTTCGCCATGATTACATGTTAGAGTTTGTTTTTGTTTTCTATTTTGGTACGAAAAAGTTACGTAAACAACAGTTTTTTTGACCAACCATAAATGTAGATCATAATGAGAGGAGTATTTTTTGCAACATAATGTTTTCATAAATCTCTAATGGTTTCCGAGATATCGCGATAACAAAATTCAAATGGCAGGCATTTTCAAATTGGCGGACAAAAAATTTTTTTTTGACCAACCATAAATGTAGATCTTAATGAGAGGAGTATTTTTGCAACACAATGTTTTCATAAATTTTTTATCGTTTCCGAGATATCGTGATAACAAAATTTCGAATGGCGGCCATTTTGAAAATGGCGGACGAAATTTTTTTTTGACCAATTTTTTATCGTTTCCGAGATATCGCGATAACAAAATTTCGAATGGCGGCCATTTTGAAAATGGCGGGCTAAAAAATTTTTTTTGACCAACCATAAATGTTGATCTTAACGAGAGGAGTATTTTTGCAACACAATGTTTTCATAATTTTTTTATCGTTTACGAGATATCACGATAACAAAATTTCGAATGGCGGCCATTTTCAAAAATGCGGACGAAAAACTTTTTTTGACCAACCATAAATAACTCATTCCGATTTAAATTTACAATTCCGGTGTTTGCAAATTTGGCGCCGGCATTCCTAGTAACTACACAGTAGTGTGAATAACCATAATTTGCAGAATTTCATGGGATTTCACCTAATATTAATATCAAATTTATATCTGATCTGTCTTTATTTGATAAAAAAAAGGTTTGAAAAACATGGGATTTTCAAAATCCCATAGGATAATGTAAAATCCCATGGGATTTTTACTTCTCCTATAGGATTTTTACTAAATCCCATGGAATATTTTTGTCCCATGGGATAAATTTTGTCCCATGGGATAATATGATCCCATGGGAGCAAAAATAATCCCATTGGATAAATTATGTTCCATGGGATAAATTAAATCCCATGGGACCCTCAAGTTCCTAATATGTGGAGCATTAATAATACAATATGGGTAAACCAGTCACTATCACTTTTTTCAATGTCTTGTACTAAGCAAGGTATAAGAGAAAAAAAACAGAAAAAGAAGGAATTACTCTTTTTATAGTTGTAAAGACTTGGTATGTGACATATCTCCTCTCATATCAGATAGCTAACAATCTTGCTTACTATTTATTAAACACACTTACTTTCAGTAAAAATCAGTAGAACACTGTACTTGTAGGTGAAATTTTGCTCACTAGGAGCAAAAATTTGCTCATTTTATATCATTTATTTGTTATTGCTGGCATTAATTTATATATGTAATTTATTGTCTTAGTTGCATGTTGATTAAGACTAGCTTGTTTGGTAGGTGGTTTATTACCTGTGTTATCCATCAATGTGCGAGATTAATGTAATTTTATGGTAAATGTCATACTTCATAACGTCAAAGGGGTATCTACTTATAAGAGCGTTTTTCATTGTTAAGTCGAACTATACTCTGTAAGTCCTTGTAGCATTGTAGATAATTTGATCTTTAACAACCATTTTGATTTAAAAAAAAGTGTGGCATGCTTACCAATAATATGTTCAGAAAAACAAGATACTATGTTTTTTTTTTACATGAAAATGCTTTCAAGAATAATTTAGTTTTGTCTGGAACATCCTGACAAAACAGGAAAAACTTTTTGTCTAATATACCAGTGTGAACCTGAAAAAATGTTGCTCCTTCTTCCTTCACTTGGATTACAAATACAAGGTTACGGAAGAACAAAGGTAGAATATTTGAGGTAAAAAGTATTGGGTAATAACAATATTAGTCCAGGTACATTGCCAAAACTTGACAAATAAAGGATATCAACAAAACATGAAGTGAAAACACCAAGGCACTAAAAGTGTGAACTCACAATAAATAAACAGATATAATCTTTGATAATGAAACTAAGAGGACAAGTGGCACTTCAAAAGGGTACGCATTTCCAGTCCAGTATACTGCACCTATTACAGTATCAGTGACCGATATATGATTTTAAAAGCTCTGATTGGTAAATGATATTATCTAAACCTTAAGTGGAGTTGATACATGTATAAACAAAGGATGCAATGCCAACAATAAAGATTAATGATAATTTTTAACTGGCAGAGTCAACACAAACAGTGATTAGTACTTATTTACACTTATTTCATCAATAACAAATTTGGACAGTTCCATAACAGTACAACCACAAAAAAAATTGTCTATAATTATAACAACATATGTCTCTGCTTTTATGGCATCTTGCTTCTGTTCTAAAATATTACTTCTTCTTTAGTTTATCTCCCTGGACACTCTGTCTCACTCCATCAATCAAGTACTTTATATAATAACCTAAAAAACATAAAAAAGGTATAATTTCCCTACTCAGCTTACTGCATCAGGTAAAATAGATATTATGTGAGCCCCTGCTCACTTAAAATACCCCCACTCTCAACTTCTGCACAGTTTGAAAATACATCTATAGCACAGATTTATAATGCTTGTATGGGTACCCATAAACCTGTTTAACCCTAGTGACGAAATCAAGTCCCGCTATTCAGAGTTTCTATTGTTTCTACTGTTATATTTGTTTGTTTTTAGTCTGTTTTTCATGTGCCATTTGATTCATAAAATGTTTGCTCCTCTTGTTCACAACTGCGTCACAGGTTAATTAAGTATGTGTCTTTATTGACTTGTTAAACCCTTTCTGTTGGACATGGATTCAGGTTGAACATTGTTAAAACTAATAGCATGACCTGTTTTCATTGGTTTCCTTTGTGTCTTTGCAATTACAGTTCGAATGTAGTTGGAATAAATAAATAAATACCTTTTGTCTTATTCACTCTAAGGATGACAGCATCATAGAAGGTTCCCTCCCAATCAGCCATCACCTTTTCACCTTTACTGTATGTCTATAATAAAAAAACAATAATCAATTGAATGCTTTGAAGAAACATGTATTCTTAATTTCTATAAGAAGGATCTATTGACACTGTTCATTGTATTCTCACAAATTAATGTTTTTCTTACTTGATTAAATTACTCGGCTTTTCTGGGTTTTTTGGGAAGTTGAAATGTTTTTCTTTCCATAATAGAAGTGCAATTTTATTTTACTATGATGATTGACGTAAGTTTATATATAATGATGTCAAAATCTGTGTTCATTCATAAATTTAAAATCAAACAACACTATCACTTGAGGAAAAATTAACTAGTGGCAACACATCGACTACTGCATCCTTCTTCTTTCATTCTTCTGTTACAATTAAATTCAAGAATATTGATGAATTAGTGTATTCACTACTACTAAATCCTCCTCGTGGCAGCCACCTTTGGTGATATATAAACATAAAAATCACTAACTTTGAAGGAAACCACCCACAGACTATTAAGACCAATTTTGGTTCAAATTGGCTCTGACACTAGTTACATAGCATCTTTAAATGCTTTCCTATAGGGTCCTATGTTAAACTCCATTGGCAGACATCTTGAATGAGGTAAAAACAAAATAAATTGTGGAAACAGGATATGTTTCGCCTGCCTCCCGTATCACTTTCATTTGCACATTGATCTACTACAGCAGCAATAAAAATTAAATATATTTCTTTAACTGTGTTTACAATTTCTTTGGAAAAAACTGTGATCACTCATGCATGACTAAGAGGCCAGGGCCACCATCTGGGCATGGAATCAGTCCCCCCCCCCCCTCAAGATGCAACTGTATGTCAAATATCAAGTGCCTAGGACTGACGATATAGGCTGTACAAACCGCTTGCTTAAAACTGAAAGTGATTGTTCATGCGTGACAAAGGGGCCAGGGCCATAAACTAAGTAGGGATTTGAGTTGTACCTATACTAATGTAACTGCACATTAAATACTATGGACCTAAGACTAAAACAAGCCTGTTAATTCACAATAGTTTGCAATTGTTTACACTGCCCTCGCAGGCGAAAAAGTTATCCCTAAATCTCGTTTGCATGACTTTTTCATTGCAGGCGAGACAAACAACACAAATATTGAAGGGACCCCCCATGGACTAAAGAATAATTTTAGTTCCAATTTTCCCTGTACTTTCAAAGGAGATCTTTGAATGCATTTCCCATCGGGTCCTATGTTCCCCCGTTGGCGACAATCTCAGATAAGCTGCAAACATAATATCACAAACTTTGCTGGGGACCATCTAAGGACCATGCAACCAAGTCTGGTTCCTATTGTCTCAATGGTTTCAGAGGTGAATGTCTTTAAATGAAAATTTAATGAAGGGTGGGTGAAAGATGCCAAAGACTCATCCTGGCCAAGCCCAGTGAGCTAAAAATGGTTATTTATTATTTCACTTACAATTTCAATATTTGGATCTTCAAGGCTGATCTCTGCTATACCTGGCTGAATATCATCTGCTTGGTTGTCATCCTACATTAATGATAAAATGAAATATCATTACCAAAAAGGTCTGAACTTTAAATGAGCTATTGAATATGAATCTTTTTTTTTTCACAAAAAAATGAAATTAAAAAAAACTGAAAGGAAATGAAATGTTGAATAAAATCAATCTTGACCAATTAAAAAACAATTAAATAATTATTGAAATGCCAAATACAGATACATTTAGATGAAATGCAAAATCACCTCTGCAGCTTGTGGTTAAAAAACTAAAGATTAAAAGCTCATTTAATATTTTATCAAATTAGGACTAATATAGAGTATGACAAGTCTAATGGGACGAATCATGTCATTTGTTTCAATCTGGAGCAACTTCAAATTTACAATAAAAAAGCCTTATTTGATTGTTGTTAACATGTGCTAACAATGGTATCGTTACATACTCCATATTTTATATTGATTGTTGTTTAAATAACTTAGTGTGCTTCATTAATTCTTTGAATCAAACCATTGAACTGAAAATAATAATAAAATAAAATGAATTAAAATTTCTGTAAAATATTAATGATAAAAATCCTTTTCTTGTATTTAGAAAAGTATAATATAAAATGACTGCATCAGAGAATCATAAATACATCCATCAGAGTATAATTGGTGTTGAGTATCTTTTGTTATTTCCAAAAAAAAAGTTTTTTATATGGCTTTGTCATCTGCCCTCTTTCTCACTGAGAATCAGAAAATATACAACAGCATTGAGCATAAGTTTGAATATATGTGATGCTCCTATTAGTAGAGCAGTATAAGATACATGAAAGTATAAATGGTGAAACTACAGACTTGTTGTTTCTAACAATTAGTTATTTCAGAAAAGACTTGAACTCTTAGAGCAACACTTTCATATATATGCTGCACCCATTGTCAAAGGTAACATATAAAAAAATCTATTTATCATTTAATTTTGAAACCAACACACAGTAGTGTCTAACATTGATAAATTCTGAAGATAATTGATGACATAACTGAAGTAATAATGTATATATTTACCTCTGTTTCTCTTTGGCTAAGGTTAGGTTCCTCTCTGAGAATACCAGCAGGCACAGTTCTGAAACATAACAAATGAAAAATTGTATATATATGTTCATTTGTGGTAAGGGACAGAGTGCCAGCATTGATATATAATTACAAAGTTAACTCCTCAGCTTAACTAGTCTACTAATATTGGATAAACAAGCAAAGTTAGAAAATCACAAACTTCCATGTCTTGATTTAACTGTGGTGCATCTCATGACAAACAGACAGACAGGACAAAAATAATAATTAGTCGATCCTCAATCTTTGGGAATAAAATTCATTAAATTAAAAGTGTGTAAAAAACATTTGGATGGACAGACAGAGCGCAAATCTTAAAGCACAAAGTCCAATCAGGCTAACACTAGTAGAGTTCTAATAAAAATTCATCAAATTCAACAATTTACTTAGTGCTAGGTCTGCAGCATGCAATTAAACTGAGCACAGTAAGATGGTTATAATTTACCTTTGAATCTTCCTGACAGGTTCCTGATGTTCTTCATCCCCATCATCAACAGAGTCAAACACATTCTATAAAGATAATTTTAAAACTACAATAAAATGTGATTTCTGCAGTGTTTACACAAGATATTCTTATATAGACTTTTGGGTTGACTACTTATAAGCCTAACATTTAATTAAAATTCTTCAGAAAAATGCGATGACATCAGTTGTGACTTCAAGACGAAGAACAACAATTAAGGCGTTGTTCCTTTGCTTGTTTTACCATCATCCTCACAAAATTCCAAAAGTTTACAGCACATAAATATAGCATTTGTGTTCAGTATAATAATTCCCTTTTTTTTAACGGAATAATTTTCATTTTTGTGATATTACATGACCACTGTATACAACAAGCTTGCTAATAAGTACATCTGCACCTAATTTCTTATTCGTTTTGGCTGGTACAGGGTGTGACCAGCTAAGAATAGTATTTATAATTAAGTAAAGTAAAATACTATGTGCCAAGCAGCATAACTGAATCAATACAGAACATCACGAAATCAGTGCCAGATTAAAAGATATTAATATGTTTTAAACAAAGAAGGTAAATTACTACATAAAGAAATTTACTGACCTGGTTTCTGATTTTCCTTTTCAAGTTCTCTATTTCTTTCCTCTGTTGTTCATTCTCTTTTCTAAGTCTGCTGTTTTCAAGCTATATGTATAATTAAAAAAGATTTAATCAATATTTAAAACAAAGACTGATATTGAAGTTAATTTTGGCCAGATTCTTCAATATAAAGTACATGAAATGAAAAGGGTAATACATTATTTTACTTCAACTGACTTATATACTGAAATCAATGAGGAAGAAAAATAAGAAAAATGTTCAACCAAATGTACATTTAATAAGTTTGGTTCTAGGGGCCCATCTTGAATTTACTATGAAGTGCTCAATATTAGTTAGTGAATATATATATTGCGTTAAAATCTTGTGTTACAATTTGTATATTGTATTTAATATTTGTGTGTATTCTTTTCACACATTTTTTTGTACTTTAAAGAAAGGCGGATGTTTTTTATTATTTATTTTTTTTAGAAAAAAAAATCATTTTCAGGTACTTTAAGTTATATATTGCATATCAAAGAATCATACCATGTTTATATAGTTTATGTATAGTTGAACAAATTTGATGCGTAAATTTATTATGACACGACACAATATTATGTCAGTACTCTAAATTACTTTTTAGTAACTATTTAAATTTAAATATTTGAAATAAGATTACTTTTTGTCAAATCAATTATGGATCAACAGAAATATGAACTTTTTTCCGCATGTATTATTTGTGCATATGCAGAAAATAAATTAACAGTAACTTCGGTATTTTGTTATTTGTAAATAAAATTTAATAATAGACATTACACAGGTATGATTGTTTCATGGATTATCTTTTTAATGCCAATTTTCAGTGGATTAAAAATTTGACATTCCAAATCAGCTGATTAAACCTTCTCATAGCATTGTTAAACAATTGATTCAGAGAGGATTTTCATATTATGTAGAGCAACGATTGTTTTGAATTTTTGTATATTTAATATGTCTTTGAGTGTCACATAAATAAAATATTTATGGGATGATATCTGTTCGTTTATTATAGCCTTACAACTCTTGAATTTGACAATGCCCATGTGAATTTATGAACTAAATGTAAGACACTATTCATTGTTTTAGTAAGTATGATGCAGCATCGTGATGTTGAAAAAAAAAGATAATTTCAGTGAGAATTATTAAAATATGGACATTGATGATAAAGAAATGGATATAACTTAAATGTATATCACACACTATCTTGATACACTCATTGTAAAAAAAAATGACTTCTTTGTGACTACATCTAAATTTCTCCATTGACAACTTATGTTTTTGTATCAGAATCCTCACTTATTGGCAGAAGTATTTGTCCCATAGGATTAAATTTATCCCATAGGATTTTATTATCCCATGGGATTAATTTTGCTCCCATGGGATTTTTTTGTCCCTTGGGATAATGCTTATCCCATGGGACAAAAAAATATCCCATGAGATTAACTGAAAATCCCATGGGAGAAGTGAAAATCCCATTGGATTATGTATTATCCCATGGGATAACGAAAATCCCATGTTTTTTAACCTGGAGTTTTGAAAAAATAAGACTTAGCATTGCTTTGGAACTGATATTTGATGACATCCCATGAAATTCTGCAAATTTTGGTTATTCTTACTACTTCGTAGTTGCTAGGAATGGCGGCGCCGAATTTGCAAACACCGGAATTGCAAATTTAAATCGGAATGAATTAAATGTAGATCTTAACGAGAGGAGTATTTTTGCAACACAGTGTTTTCATAATTTTTTTTTCGTTTCCGAGACATCGCGATAACAAAATTTCGAATGGCGGCCATTTTGAAAATGGCGGGCGAAAAAAATTTTTTTAACCAACCATAAATGTAGATCTTAACGAGAGGAGTATTTTTGCAACACAATGTTTTCATAAATTTTTTATCGTTTCCGAGATATCGCGATGACAAAATTTCGAATGGCGGCCATTTTGAAAATGGTGGACGAAAATTTTTTTTTTGACCAACCAGAAATGTAGATCTTTATGAGAGGAGTATTTTTGCAACACAATGTTTTCATAAATTTTTTTTATCATTTCCGAGATTTCGCGATAACAAAATTTCGAATGGCGGCCATTTTGAAAATGGCGGACAAAATTTTTTTTTTTTACCCCAGATTTGAAATTAGGGTCATTAAAGCTACCTGGATACCAAATTTCATCAAATTCCGATAACTTTGAGAAATCGACAAAATTAGGGGTCAAAACGCGTAACCGGGGTCGCGACCCCAAAAAATTTTTTTGCATGACAAATCATCCTGAGGATGAAAGAAACATTTTCCCCCATTCAGAATTTTGATATCCGTTACGGTTTCTGAGTTTAACTGATAACAAGAAAAACGGCAATCGGGGAGATAACTCTGCAATGAAAAAAGTTTTCGGCCGTGGCCCTCATATCGAAATAGCTTTTCGCTAATTGGTATCAAAACGATATGTCGCGAACTGTTTTTGGCAAAGTAAAAAAACTGGCGGCGGAAGAAACAAAGAATAATAATAAACAGAAGAAATACAGAAAGGTCTTTCCGTCTGAAACGGGAAAGACCTTAATAATAATAATAATAATAATCAGAAGAAATACAGTAAGGTCTTTCACATGTGGTGAAAGACCTTAATAATTAGAAGAAATGTAGAATAACAACATGTCACCCCGACTATGTCTGGGGTGACATAATAAATAAAAATAGACAAAAACTCCACTAAACTCAATCACTAGCGGTGTTTAAAAAAATGAAACGATATGAAATAAATGCAAAATTAATTTTTCTTCATCAAGCCTCCAACACTGAGTTTTGATAATACCCGTACCTCATAGTAATTTCAAAAAGGCCCTCAACAAAAGTTTGAGTGGAATTCATTGCTATTGGTCGAACAACGCTACATTCATGCCTTTATTAGTTTTGGATATGGGATCGTCATCATACGTAAATTAAACTGGCAAAGTGCTTTTACAATCACTGTCATCCGTCGCCCGATATATGCACTAATGTCTCAAGTTAAAGCCATAAACAAACACAAGGCATTCATCAAGTCGATTTCTTACTTTGTATACAAAGAAGGAGACATTGGCACTATAGCAAGTTAGTAGAATAGTATTTAGAAATTACAAAAAAAAATCAATTATAATAAAAAGTCAAAATTTGAAGATATGACGTTATATCTAAATGTGTCCAGAACAAGTGCACCATAAATGAAATTTACCACTTTTTAACGGACTCAACACTCCATGAGATACAAAATAAAGTCCTACATAAATAATGAAAGGATATGGAGTAAATGCATCCGAGCAAAAATCTTTACAAATCTTTACAAATACATGGTAGAACAAAGCATTGGAAATACGTTTTTATTATAATGGCGTTCTTCATCTTCAAGTCACTATGAGGCCTTCAACAATTTGCTTTCATCATACCTCATAGTAAGTTCATGACGGCTCCTACAAAAACGCGAGGTATCGTCAGGTTTTCCGGAACGATAAGCATGATCTGCTCCACGCATAACATTCATGCTGTTGAAAGATCGGCTTGATCGTCGGTTGATTAATATATTTTTCAAACCCTTTGACAAACCCAATTAAAAATACTTCTCTAATTCTCAAATAGTGCTAATATAACAATTTTGAAAAGAATCCATAAATCCATTGGTATTCTGACAATAATAGGTAAAATAAGACGTATCAACAAAGACAAAACTAAAAGATGACAGTGATATCAAAAACAACAGAAAAAATGGAATTTTTCCTCCAAGTTCTAGGAATTTGCTTTCAATTAAAAAATCCAGTACTGCGATTACATCCTCGTCTTTATACTATTTATTGGAGTGTTATGTTAAACAAAATAAGCCACATTTTTACTTAATAATAAAAATGAATATCTTCTTGTACCCTTTCGAGTTTTGGAGAATCCATATCTAATTCACCCTACTTCATGAGTATAAATGAACTTTATCACTATATATCTTTCGGCAATCTTTGTCTGCAGGACGTAATGAAGTCAGGGGTTTGGAAAGAAGGTTTATTTTGCTTGTTTTTGTTCTTTGTGTTGTTCCTTTGCTTGTTTTTTTACCATGTATTTGTAGAGACTTTGTCTCATGTGCATTTACTCCATATCCTTTTATTCACCATTTATGTTTTCTTTATAAAACTGATACCAAAATTAAGACGATATTATTTGTTATTGATGAGGATGGTCATCCTTGGTATGGTGCAGAGTTTGTAAGGTGGATTGCCAAATGAATTGTTCAAATCCCATCTCCTTCGTTCAGCAGTCTATTATAGATAATTCTAATGTTGTTAAGGGTCTTGTCGGCTGCTACAATACTATAATTCTAATGTAAAATGGGCAATATTATTTAGACTGCGGTATCATCAAATTTGATGTTTGGATTGGGCTCATGGTTGATCATAGTTGTCTTAAGGCGCCTCATTCGAGCTACAATCAATGACTTTATGGACATGATTCAGTCGGACAATGTTTCAACTTGTACCTTCTATCTCCTAGTCAAATCTCTGGTATATTCGCCACTTGTGTTCACTAGTTTTTCAAAGTTATGTTTTCTGCTGATGGGTTGTGTTATACGATATTTTGGACGTTTTGTGACCAGATTTCGTTATTTCTCATTCATGCTGACGATATTTGGGTCCCCGGTTATAACGTGCCCAACAGGTATGTAGTAAATTGGGGAAAGAGACAAAAGAAACATAGATTGAGGATAATGATATACTGTTTGTTCTTGCGTTATAAACTTTATGCTGTAAGTTGTGTCGACTCATATTGAAATACATGCATCTTCTACTAAACGATTTAAACACGTAAATAACTCAAAATTAGGTATAAGAAATTTCTAAACCTATGTAGCGAGGAATTGGATCTGTATTTCATGTAACCACGGATTTTAATTTCAACAACATATAGGCGGATATAATTTGCCCTTGGTTCCTTACTTCGAAATCACTGACAATAAATTTAACAAAATAATTGACGTTGCTTTAATATTGTCTTACGTGATAATACAGGACGTTCAAGTGCCCCTTGCAAAATTATACAAGTCAATCAGGAATGTGCTCATCGTTTGAGAAAAAACATTTTTACAGAATCCAGCTTTTCAGGTTTGTAACGGGCTATTGCCTATTTATAATAAATCGCATGACGTTTGTCACAAAACTAATGATATTTATAGAGTGTTGGCAATAAAAAGATAAAAGAGTAGAAAAGTGCTAAATTCTTTTATTTTACGGTTAACTATTTTAACAAAATGCGTCCGGTTTCTAATCCATATTTCAGTATATATCTCAAATCTTTATCTATCCAATTCATTTTGAAATTTAAGGCAATGCAGAAACTTAATATGTACATATATTTGATAACAGGTCTTTTTTTCGATATCTGCAAAAATGGACTATTTAAATAACAAAATAGCGAAGCTATTGTGAATTTTATTTCTGCATATGGCCATTTCGATCACTTATGTCTCTTCAGTAACACGTATATCAAATCAAAATATTTGGAAATCCTAACCGAAATATGTGTAAAAGCTGACAGAAAACAAATCACCAAATTGATAATATGGAGAGCCAAATTCAGCTAAGGACAAATCTATGCACGAGGATTATACCTCTTAGTTTCAAATACAAGTTTCTTAAATTCAGGTACAAAATGTATTGCAACTTTCCAAATAAAATCGGTTTTCGTGACAGCACCGAAGTCCTTGCTACTGGGTTTGAGAATACCCTCGGGAACTAACAGTCAACCAGTAGAGGCATCGGCCCAGTGGTAATGGATAATAAATTAAAATGTTGAAAATATTTGACAGTTAATACTACTGTACCCCCATTCCTCAGTGGTAAAATACTTGTTTCCTCATGTATGGTACATATGTATCTCGGATCAACTCACTCAATTGGCTAGATCTTCTTCGTTTTTTTTTTTTTTGGTGCGAAGAAAGCAACAATTTTAGGGTTATTAAGAGCAAACGCTTTACAATTACAATAATGTGGCCAGTTGATTGACAAATATTTTGTTCCGGTCTTGTATACTGTAGTCTGCGAGCCTTTCTGATATAATCTTACAGGTCTTACTGTTCATTGAATGAACATTGAGGCCATATGTTTGAACGGTTTATGGGATTTTACATAAATGTGCTACACGTCATGAAGCTTATAAACTTCAGTGTTTTTTTATCTAGGCCTCTTCCTTCAAACAGTTTTGTGTTGTATATATATTATTTGTGTAAACGGGTTGTAAATAAGATAATGAAATGGAATAAAAAAGATAACAGGAAACACCTACAATGGCCGAAAAACATAGCCACATGCCAGAAAGTAAATAGGAACTGCACAAGAAAAAAACCCACAATAAAAATACAAAAGAAGTCTTATCAATGCTTTTGTCAAGAACCTTTCACAGTTACTTTTCTATCTGTTCGTTTTTTTTTCATCCATATCAACATACCCAGTCTTATTTGGACATATCAGACTGTCTCGCTCTGAAAAGCCATATCAGCCCTGTGATTTTGCTTTTCAGCCCGGGTATGATGTTTACTCCTAACAGGAAGTATTTAATAAACAGATTAAGACATTGCGCCTCGGGCTGATATGGGAGTCTCGGGATGATAACCCTGCTGATATAGGAAAGGCCATTTATAAATCCCTATTTATCGTGTACTTACTCGAAATATGTGTCTTTTTGCATGTGTCACAATGAAGGAATCAAGCCAGTCATATCTACAGGGGGTGTATTACACGGACGTGTAATGTGAAATCCGTATTACATGGGATAAAATATGGTTTTTTTCAAAATAGCGACTGACTTTCCAACTAACGGAATGAACAAAGACTCACACATTTCAGTATAATTTTACCGACTCTAGTTATTTATCAATTCATTTATTTACTGGGAACAAGCAACAATCTGCAGATTTTTAGTGTACACACGTCACAAGTTTCCATTATATAGTTGTTTCAGTTATTGACCCGCGTTGTTATAAAAATGCTTTTGTCGTTTTGGGAAGAAAAATGCCAGTATTAGCAAAGATTTAGCAAGAGGTTCACCTTGAATCAATTTCCTGATATTCCAGAACCCTTTACCACATATAAGCGTTGGCAATAAATGCATTGTTTCGTTTTAGTAAATAGCGAGTTTTCTACATTGAGTTTGTTTAACATAATAAATGCAAAATACCGAATTCGAAGTTACTGTAAATTTGGATATGATTTCCAAAATGAAACCAACATGTTCCCTTTGAAACAAATTCCGTTGAAAATGACACACATTTTACAGATGAATAAATTTTGTTTTACAAGATTTATTTTATATAAAATAAAGAAGAGCAAAACTTGTCAATTGTTGAAGTATATGAATAGTTTATAAATAGTTTTTCATATCATATCCCATATTTTACGAAAGGATATGGACAAAACTACGATGGAGGGAGTTAATCCTTAGGTTTTAGAATTTACATAAATTTAGATAAAAGTAATTGAAAAAAAGTGTACACATGAGATATTATCTCATGTACAAGTACCCCATACCATCCCTCGACCCATATTAGCCCGCTGGCCTTCGGCCCTCGGGCTAATATGGATGTCTCGGGATGATATGAGGTATGATATGAAAAATGCTATATAATAATCTTTATTTATCAAATACACTTTATTATTAATGGTAAGACTGGGTGCATGTCATTTTTTTTAAATCTTTCTTTTTTTAGTTCGATTTTCCTCCGTATGTTTGCAGCTACATTTTATTTTATGAAAGTAACAAAATGCCCAAGTTGCATATTTTTCATAAAAAAAGAACATGTATAAAGTTACATCAAACACTGTTTTTTCTAGGTTTCAAATCTCTAGGTATTGAAACTCCAGATGAATATGGATATTTACCATTATCACAGTTCAGATTTTGTCTGCATGGAAATCAGACCCTTAAACTTGATGTTGCTGCCTGTCATGACGCTCATATAGCTCTGATATCAAGTCTTGATGATCTCATGTATGAGGTTATAATTGATAGCTCTATGCATAATAAAACAATGGTTCGAAGAAAAAGGGATTTCGAAGTCGAAGTTGTGGCTGAACAAACTCATGATTGGAACTATTTAAGATGTGGAGAATTTCTTCGGTTATTAATCAAAATAGATAGTGCCGAGTTAACGGTCAAAAGGGCCGACGATGGCCAGGTTCTGATAAATGCACCATATGATGATATGCCTCCATTGATTTATGTCACAGTTTCTACCGGATTTGGAGCAACTGGACTTTGGAGATTTCTATACCAGATGAAAGGTAATAATGAATATTTTTACGAAACCAAATTATTATACGCGCTCCATATTTTAATAATCATCACATGTTAATTGGTTTCATTGGGTTTGCTTGTTCTTTGTGTTGCTTTAAAAAAATCACGTTTCATATAAAACCTGCTTACTATATTTTGTTATCTTGTTTATTAATTATGTATCGTTTAAAACCCAGTAGCCAGAACATGTACTTCGGTGCTGGCCCGAAAACCGATTTTATTTGAAAATTTCCAATATCTAAATTTACGAAAGTTTTGTTAAAACCTAAGGAGTATCTCCCTCTTGCATAGCTCTATCCTTAGCTGATTTTGGCTTTCCTATTTTGATCCTATTAGTAATTTGTTCTCTATCAGCTTTTACACACATTTAGGTTCATGGTTTTCCAAGTGTTTCGAGTTTATCTGCACTGATGAGACATAAATTGTCGAAATGCGCATATGCAGAACCTAAATTCACAGTTACCTGGGTATTTTTTTTTATTTATTTGCGAGAACAATACATTTAAACTTACAGCGTTCAGAAGTTAATTAAGTAAGTATTATCAAGATACGATAACAAAACCTTAGTAGGATTATCTACTGACATTTTCTTTGTGAAACTGACATTAATTACATCTCCGGAATACGCATATTTTGACAGAAAACGTAAGAGCCAGGGGCTTTTATTAGCGTGTTTCACGTGTCTTGATTTTATAATTGACGGTAAAAAAGGAAAAATTAGATTGTGAAACGTTTCTCAAGCTTTACAAGTAAACAACTTCTTCCTTAAAGATGTAATTGTATAGATAAGGACAGGCTAAAAGAAATATTAGAACGAAAATAGTTGCAAAAAGGATTTTAATAATCCGCTGATCAGTTGGGGCACGGAAATTGATGACTTTTTAATTAAAATACATTAAATACATGAGGTACTTACTATTACGGACCGACCATATAACTTGAGAGCTTAGGGGGTTATGGTTTTTATTCTGGACAGAAATTCCCTTTTCGGCAAAATATATTTTTTTCAATATTACCATTTTTTTTGGAGCAGAAAGCCTCCTTGAGAATATTTTTTTCATCGTCTTTTTGCAGCCAAAATATTTTTTTTTTCACATTAAATCACTTTCAATTTTTTTTTTTTTTGGAAAAAAACCATAGCCCCCCTCTCAATTTAAATGGTCGGTCCTGTAGGTGTATGAGCTCATTCTTGAAGACGTCATGTCGACATCAAAATGAAGAACAACAATAAAAAAACGTTTTATTTGTAGAGACTTTGTCTCATCTGCATTTACTCCATATTCTTTAATTGCAAACATAAAAAATGCCAGGTGTCTGCTTAAAAGAGATTTCATGCCTCAGTATTGGAATTAATAGAATATGAAAAGTCAATTAACGTTTCTTTCATTAAATTTTGATAAAGTATTGGTATTGTTCACATGGACATACATTTTTAGAGATGAAATTCCTCTTACAAATAGACGTGCCTCTATATATGGCATAATTTCCTATTTGCAAGCCGTTTTCACCTTAAGAAATTACACATGCATAAAAGTTTGTCCGATAATTGCCTGCAAGACATACATTGTACGCCATCGGAAGATATTGTATCCGCATGAGTAATTCGAGGAGTAATCAACACCGTCGACTTAGTCCGGTTTGTGTTGTTTCACTGACAACAATACATGTATTTACAGGGCGACAGTACATGTTTTAGCCCTAACAGATTATTATTACTTCATTTGTAAATGGTCACCTACGAACAAAAGATTTATATTTACACGGAGAGGTTATGTCGACCAATACTTATAATAACATTTTTAGGTAAACCAGCAATGCCAAAATCTATTCTGACATTGTGCCCGATGGACGTAACAAAGTGCTATTTGAAGCAGCAATCTGTTACAAGAGAAAGTATTGGGAACTGTAGTTCTAAGTTAAGTGATCTGTCACTAAAATGCTCAATCAGGACAGCTGACAACGTGGATGCAATATACCTGGAATATACATGTAAAGGTGAAATTGTACAAAAATTTATAAATATAGTTTAACATTGGTATATGTAAAATTTAGAACACACATGCATTAGTTTTCCTCATAACATCATTGTATGATGGTAACGATAACATAAATTATTTTTCACAAAGATCGAATCCCTCAAGTTCTTATTACTTTTACAAAATTAATATTAAGAAGCTGACAAAAATGCTATATTTACTGCACCATAGGTTACTTACAGACATTTTTTTTTACGATTTGAGATTAAAAACATTTCATAGGCCAGGAAATGTGTGTGAATAACAAAACTACCGAACAGAGTTGTCAAGAGCCGAAACCCATGAGAAAAAACGACAAATCAGTTGGAAACCACCGGAAAAATTCTCGACCGCAATGGTCCTGACTTGGTAAAGGCATTTCAAAATAAATGGTGGGTTAAACAGGTTTTATTGCAGGTTAACCCCCCTTTTCCATTGCGGTAGTGTCCGGTAGCAACTCAACAGAAATTGCTATTGAAAGGTCGTTGACAGTTCAAAGAATTGATTATTCAAGTACTAATTAAATCAGAGTCCGGGCCGAAGCTTAACATTTTTCAGCAAGGGACTGAACTTTTTAATGATCGTATGCGATTTTTTTCATCCTTGATTGATAAAGCGGTCACGTTAATGAGAAAGACTGTATCTAGCTCTGGCGTAACGAATCAACTGTGAAACATGCACTTCAAATGATAGATAAGCAATTGAACATGAAGCAAAAATTAACCAGAAATGTTGAAGCTTACTAAAACTAATAACTTGTGTGTATGTATTTAATTGGTAACATCTGATTTAAGGCTCAAATATCAACCCATTTCAAAATAACTCGGAGCGGTGGAAGACCACCCATGGATTCATATTATCATTACTAAGATTGTATATGAAGGTTCGGAGCTCAGCTGTTTTTAGCTCACCTGGCTATGCCAGGGTTAGCTTTTGCCATCACTTGGCGTCTGTCGTCCGTCCGTCCGTACGGCGTAAACTTTTCATTCAAAGATCTCCTCTGAAACTACTGGGCCAATTGGAACTAAATTTGGTCAAAATAGTCCTTGGGTGGTCCCCTTTAAAAAGGTATCCGGCAGGTCCGTACCTCATCGAAGATGGCCGCCAGCGGGGAAAATAGTTTTAACATTGGACCCTATGGAAAAACATTCAAAGATCTTCCTCTCAGAAACTACCAGTCCAGTTATAACCAAACTTAGTCACAATGGTCCTTAGACGGTCCCTTCCAAAAAGGTATCAGGCAGGTCCGTACCTAATCCAAGATGGCCGCCAGCGGGGAACATAGTTTTAACATCGGACCCTTTTGAAGACATTCAAAGAATTTCTTCTCAGAAACTACTAGTCCAATTATAACCAAACTTTGTCACAATGGTCCTTAGATGGTCCCTTTCAAAAAAGGTATCCGACAGGTCTGTACCTAATCCAAGATGGCCGCCAGCGGGGAACGTACAAATGTAGTTTTAACATTGGCCCTATGGGAAAAACATTCACAGATCTTCTTCTTAGAAACTACTTGTCCAATTATAACCAAACTTTGTCACATGGGTCCTTAGATGGTTCCTTCCAAAATAGGTATCCGGCAGGTTTGTACCTAATCCAAGATTGCCGCCAGCGGGAACATAGTTTTACATTGGACTCTTTGGAAAATACATTCAATGGACGTCTTCTCAGAAACTGCTAGTCCAATTAAACTAAACTAACTCATAATGGTCCTTAGATGGTCCCATCCAAAAAAGGTATCTGGCAGGTATGTACCTCATCCAAAATGGCCGCCAGCGGGAACATAGTTTTAACATTGGACCCTATGGAATATACATTCAAAGATCTTCTTCTCAGAAACTACTAGTCCAATTAGAACCAAACTAAGCGACAATGGTCCTTAGGTGGTTCCATCCAAAAAATGTATCTGGTAGGTCCGTAACTCATCCAAGATAGCCACCATCTAGAACATAGTTTTTACATCAGCCCTATTGATTTTAAGGGAAACCTCTGCCCAAATTTTTGAATTTTTATTTGAAATGTGGTCTGAATGTTTTGATTTCAGCAATATGTATTACTTATATTATAAGGGGAACCCCTGCCCACATCTTTTTTTTTTGAATGGTGTTCTGTTATGGGTTGTAATGGAAGATGATCTTTCGGTTCGCATGGAAACCAAACAAGGTCCGTAAGTAGTAGAACGGGGCACTTCAGAACACTTTTGTCGTAGTGCATTCTTTGTAAAATATTTTAGGGCTGCTTCGTTTTTTCCCTCCCGATTCCGGGTCCGGAAATCGTGTCCGTTCCGGAACCGAGAAGTGTCTGTCATATTTAGTATGTCTCTCTTGGTCTCTCAACACCTATGTCTTACCGTAAGCTTTGGTCTCACTTGTGTATTGCCATTGGTCATGCCCTGTCATTGGCAAATATTGGTCTCGACCTACCTCCAATCAAGGTTCTTTTATTAGTCTCGCCCTACTTCAATTCAAGGTTCTTTTATTGGTCTTATCTTTGATTTCATGCGAACCCTAACCTTTAACCTTACACTGATCCTCTTTTTTTATGTAATGTTGTATATCTTCAGATATACCATGGTTTACCCTAACCAACCCAACCTTTACGATAATGTATATAACCCTAATTCTAACCCTTAGCTCTAACCTTAACTCTAGTCATTTAGTGTTTGTATGCATTATGATGTGTTCCTTATACAGTCGTTTCTTGATTTTGTTGTCTTTTGTTCATGACTAACCCTAACCATTTTTCTTCTATATCTCCATAGTTACTTTCGAACTTGTTTGAGTTACCTCCCTTTTACCTCTAACCTAAGTTCCTATGACAACTCTATATTTATTATTTTATTTTCGAATATTATTCTAAT
>MJUU01036110.1:13045-37295 GCA_002080025.1 Modiolus philippinarum
AACACATGCAAATTATGAAAAAAATTCTATAATAGATTTTTTAAACTATCCTCTCATATAATCATTTTCCCTATCATTTCTATGTAAAATCCTGAAATTTTTAATTTCAGATTATGCGCTTAAATGCACGGTGACCCCCAAATTTTATTTTACATTTTGAATAAAAATAGAATTATGTTTCTACACAGAAAATTCCACAAAATTCTATAATAGGAAATTTATACCCTGCAGACACCTTAACAAAAATTGCTCATTTCATTACAATCCGTTAGAAAACATGGCTGCCAGCACGGAACATAGTTTATCGTTGGACCCTATGGGAAAATCACATTTTCATCTACTCTTCTGAAACCACTGAAGCAAATTCAACCTAACTTTTACAGGAATGATGACTGAAGGTACTTTACAAAATTGCACATTTCATTTCAGTCCGACAAAAACCTTGCCCCAAGTGCAGAACATAGTTTAACATTGGAGCCCAGAATGAGAAAACCATCCTTTTCATCATCTTCTCTCAAAATAATTAAAGCAAATTATACTAAATGTATAGAAGGTCCTTTGCAAAAATTACTCCTTTCAATAGGCCACAGTAACTCTAGTTTTATTATTTCAGATTTTCAAATTATCTTTGGACTTTGTCATTTTAGCTTACTTGAGTCAAAGGGTATACCTCCATTCCACAACTCCTCCTAGACTGCTTGGTACTTTCCAACCAAACTTGCAAGAATGCTATCAATATATATTGCAGATGTGCACCATTCATTTACTTACTTACTTACTTACTGCCCATTATGCCATAGCACTTTTTGCCAGGTCCTGTTGATCTTTCCTCAGGACATGTCCTATCCATCTCCACCTTCTCCTTTTTATGATGGTTCTCATGTCCTCTTGGTGACATCTTCTGAGGAGGTCCTGGTTTGAGATCTTATTTGGCAAAAATATACGAAGGATCCTCCTCAGGATCTTAGTTTTTGATTAGTTTTAATTTTTTCAGATTTTCGAACTATCTTTGAGTCTTAAGGGTATGCCTCCATTATCCGTAACTCCTCTGAAACCGCTTGATACTTCCAACCAAACTTGCAAGAATGATTCAGTATATATTGAAGATGTGCACTATGCATTTTGATTTTCTTTAATTTTGGTTTTTATTGATTATCTTTGGACTTTGTCATTATATAATAAAACAGGAATTCTTTAATGTATATAGTGCAGGCGACACATGTGTTCCGCGGAACACCCATACATTTTTAGCTCACCTGATCCGGAAGGTCAGTGTGAGCTATTGCCATCACTTGGCGTCCGTCGTCCTGCGTTCGTCCGTCCGTTAAACTTTTCACATATTCATCTTCTCCTCTGAAACCACTGAAGCAAATTCAACCAAACTTTGCAGGAATTGTGTGTGGAAGGTCCATTACAAAGATTGCTCATTTTTTCCGATCTGATAAAAAACATGGCCGCCAGCGCAGAACTTAGGTTTAACATGGGACCTTATGGGAAAAATCACAATTTCATCTTCTGCCCTGAAAAGGCTGGAGCGAATTGAACCAAACTTTACAGGAATGATGTACTAAAGGTCCTTAACAGAGCTTGCTCATTTTATTTCGATCCGGTGAAAAACATGGTGGCCAGCACGGAACATGGTTTAACATAGGACCCTATGGGAAAATCACATTTTCATCTGCTCCTCTGAAATAACAGAAGCAAATCCAATCAAACTTTACAGGAATGATGTATGGAAGGTCCTTTACAAAGATTGCTCATTTTCTGCCAACCCGATAAAAAAATTTGGCCGCCAGCGCGGAACTTAAGTTTAACATTGGACCCTATGGAAAAATCATATTTTCATCTTCTCGTCTGAAACCACTGAAGCAAATTCAACCAAACTTTACAAGAATGATGTATGGAAGGTCCTTCACTAAGATTGCTCATTTTGTTCCGATCCGATAAAAAACATGGCCGCCAGCGCGAAGTTAGGTTTAACATTTGACCCTATGGGAAAAATCACATTTTCATCTTCTGCTCTGAAAAGGCTGAAGCAAATTCAACCAAACTTTACAGGAATGATGCACTAAAGATCCTTAACAAAGATGGCTCATCTCGTTCCGATCCGACGAAAAACATGGCCGCCAGCACGCAACATGGTTTAAAATACAACCCTATGGGAAAATCACATTTTCATCTACTCCTCTGAAATCACGGAAGCAAATTCAACCAAACTTTACAGGAATGATGTATGGAAGGTCCTTTACAAAGGTTTCTCATTTTGTTTCAATCGATCAAAAACATGGCCGCCAGCGCGGAACTTAGGTTTAACATTGGACCCTATGGGGAAAATAATATTTTCATCTACTCCTCTGAAACCACTGAAGCAAATTCAACCAAACTTTACAGGAATGATGTATGGAAGGTCCTTTACAAAGGTTGCTCATTTTGTTTCAATCGATCAAAAACATGGCCGCCAGCGCGGAACTTAGGTTTAACATTGGACCCTATGGGGAAAATCATATTTCCATCTTCTGCTCTGAAACGGCTGAAGCCAATTGAACCAAACTTTACAAGAATGATGACCTTAAGGTCCTTAACAAAGATTGCTCATTTCATTCTGATCTGACGAAAAACATGGCGACCAGCACGGAACATGGTTTAACATAGGACCCTCTGGGAAAATCACATTTTCATCTTCTCTGAAATAACTGAAGTAAACTCAACCAAACTTTACAGGAATGATGAATGGAAGGTCCTTTACAATGATTGCTCATTTCGTTCTGATCCAGTAAAAAACATGGCCGCCAGTATAGAACTTCGGTTTAACATTTGACCCGATGGGAAAAATCACATTTTCAATCCGACAAAAAACATTCCCTCAAATGCAGAACATAGTTTAACATTGGAGCCCAGTATGAGAAAACCATCCTTTTCATCATCTCTCAAAACAATTAGAGCAAATTATACTAAATGTATAGAAAGTCCTTTGCAAAAATTACTCATTTCAATTGGATCAGACAAAACACACGGGTGCTAATTGAGAACATACCTAAATACCCTACCCCATTGGTAAAAAACATGATCATTTTTGGTCATGCATGGCATAGAAGCGTTTTGTCAGGTGAGCGATACAGTCTCTGAGCCTCTAGTTAAGGAGATTGATCTCCTTTGTGCCACTGGGCATTTACAAAGAAAGCACTACAATGTTTACTTCTGTCATATTATTTCTACAGTAATGAAGATTTTTGTAAATATCATTTATTATCAAGAAAAGATATTTAATTTAGTACACCCTTTAATTTGGAGAAACTGAAAATTTGTTTATTTATGACAAAATGTTAGGAACTTTTTCTTTAGCGTAGTGAAGATTTTATGAACCGATTCGCCACCTTTGAATTGCTCAAGAATATAAACTGACCTCTATTGGAAGGTCAATCCTATTAATTGTATCTTATCTGTAGTGATGTAACACATAGTTATGTTAACACATAGTTATGTAACACATTACTAGTTGTAAAGGTTACTCATGTGTACAGGTGAATTATATAATGTACATTTTGTTAATCAATAACTTTAGAATAAATATGTAAGGTCATAAACAAAGGTTACAGTAATATGATTTTAAATTTCAGAATTTGGTTAATTCATTTTTTTTTTCTTCACATATATCTTGATATCTAAATACAATTTTTTTCTGCATGTCCTTTTCTTTAATAAACTTTGAATGATTAAATAAATGTATAAAAAGTGCAATCTTTTTTATATAACATTAGTGGACTAATAATTAACTCCAAATTTAAACAGCCCTAATTGAACACTGACTTTGAATGAATTTTAACTGTGTGAATGATCCTAATTTTTCATTAGTATTTCAGTATCAGGCTTGATGCCCGGGCTTGATGCATTTTTCAGTATAAGTATTGTTTGAATTGCACTTTATAAACAATTAATGATAGAATAGTTTACATGGCACCTGTCAATATCAATTGTCAAACTATTATCCTTTTCAGTGCAGGCTGCACTTTGATTAGCTCACCTCACGAAGTGGATGGGGCTTATGTGATACCCCTAGCATCCGTGTCGGCGTCTGCCTCCGGTTAGGAAGAATGGTTAAGGTGCATTCCTGCTTACTGACATGCCCCACATCAACTATATTGGTATGCCTAATGCATTTTTGGATGACAACAACAATGCATGTTTCGGATGCTGTCTCTGACCTACATTTTACGCATGAGCGACTTGGTTAGGTAGAATGGTTAAAGTTCATTCCCGCTTACTGACATGTCCCTTAGCAACCATATTGGTATGTATGATGCATTTTGGGATGACAACAACAATGCATGCTTCGGATGCTGTCTCTGACCTACATTTTACGCAATTTTCCTATTCCTTAATCAATTTAGAAAATTGACTTCATCTTCAAAAGATGGTAGCAATTTTTAAAATTGATTAAGGAATAAGAATTGAAATATGACCAAACTGGTGATCGATATATCGACTATAACATTAGACCCATTGTAAAATGGATCCCAAAAGAGACAATTTTTAGCTTGCCTTACTAAATGGGCCAATGTGAGCTATTGCCATCACTTGGTGTCCAGGGCATCTGTTGTCCGTCTCTTGCTAACCTTTTCACATTTTCATCTGTTCCTATGAAACTAATGTAGCAAATTCAAACCAACTTTACACAAATGATGTATGGAAGGCCATTGGCGGATCCAGGGGGGGGGTTCCGGGGTTGGAATACTCCCCTTTTTTGGACAATCATGTCTTTATACCCCCCCCCCCGCTTTGCGGGAGGTATATAGTGTTCATGGTGTCCATCCTTCCGTCCGTCCGTCCGTCCGTTTTTTTTTTTTGTATCTAACTGATCAGAATTCCATGAAACTCATGCAGGAGCTTTATTACATATTGTAGATGCCCACTACCCTTTTTTCCCCAATAATTCAATTTTTTCCAGATTTTTGACATGTTTTGAACTTTGTCATTTTAGCTCAATGCAAACCATATGGTGACCACATATGGTATGCACTACTCCTCCTAAACCACTGATCAGAATTTCATGAAACTTATACAGGAGCTTGATTACATATTGTAGATATGCACTACACTTTTCGTTTTTTCGTTTTTCCAATAATTCCCTTTTTCCAGATTTTTACATGTTTTGGACTTAGTCACTTTAGCTCAATGCAAACTATATGGTGAGCACATGGTATCCACTACTCCTTCTAAACTACTGATAAGAATTTCATGAAACCCGAAGGGTCATGTAAGCTATTGCCATCACTTGGCGTCCGTCGTCCGTCCGTCGTAAACTTTTTGAAAAATCTTCTCCTCTGAAACCACTGAACCAATTTTCACCAAACTTGGCCTGAATCATTATCAGGGTATCCTGTTTCAAAACTGTATCCGATGAGTCCGAGGACCAAACAACATGGCTGCCGTTTTTAAAAATAGCACATAGGGGTAAATTGCTGTTTTTTGCAAATAACTCGAAAACCGTTACAGATATCAAAAATCAGACATGGAGTAAAAGTGATAAACATGGCAAGATCTATCCGCCCTGCAATTTTGAAGAAAATCTGAATACCAGTTTTGGAGTTATTGCCCTTTTTCCGGAAATTTTTCAAAATTTTAATATTTTTTATTTTTTAATCAAAGTAACTATAGCAGATAGAGGTCAACTTTTTGTCGCAAAAATGTTCATCATATCAAGATCTACCCACCCTGAAATTTTGGAGAAAATTCAAAAACCCTTGTAGGAGTTATTGCCCTTTTATGACAGAATTTTCAAAATTTTCATATTTTTCGTCTTTTATTTCCCAAACTATAGAAGATGAAGGTTAAGTGTAAATTGATAAAATGTTCGACATGCTGTGGTGACTTCAAAAGTGTCGTTGACCGCCATTTTCAAAATGGCTGCAAAAAAAGGCGGCAAAATTCGACATTGTTTGATTTCAATGAAATTTGGTTTCCAAATAGATATTGATGTTGCGACTTCAAAACCAGTGTTGAAAATTGCTTGTTGACCGCCATTTTCAAAATGGCTGCCAAGAAAGGCGGGGAAATTCAACGTTGTCCGATTTCAATGAACTTTGTTTTCCAAATAGGTATTGATGTCGCCACTTCAAAACCGCTGCTAAAAATTTTTCGTTGAACGCCATTTTCAAAATGGCCGCCAAAAAAGGCGGGAAAATTCAACATTGTCTAATTTCAATGAAATTTGGTTTCCAAATAGATATTGGTGTAGGGATATGTTTCTTCACAATATAAGAAGTATGTTTTAACTAGATTTTAAAGGGGAACTCCTGCCAAAATTTTTTTATGGAAAGAGGGACTTGGAATGTTTTGATTTCAGCAATATGTATTATCTGAATTAAAAGGGGAAATTCTGCCCAAATTTTTTTTGAATGATGGTCTGAAATGGCTTGTAATGGATAGTGGGGCTTTAAATTACCNGAACCATACTTGGTGACAACTGTCCATAGTCGGTACCTATCGAAGGATGTTTCTGGTAAGTCCGCATGTATTCCAAGATGGCCGCCAGCGGGGGACATAGTTTAATATTGGACCCTATGGGAAAACACATTCAAAGACATTCTTTTCCTAAACTACTTGGTCATTGGAATCACAACTTGGTCACAATAGGCCTTTAATGGTCTTCTTAAAAAAAATTATGTCTGACAAGTCTGCACCTCATCCAAGATGGCCGCCAGCGGGGACCATTTATTTAACATTGGATCCTATGTGGAAAACACGTTCAAGGATTTTCTCCTTTGAAACTTCTAGAAAATGAGACACCTAAACATTAGGTTAATTTGGGCTGCAGTTTATGCCAGTCATGGACCAGGTGAGCTATACAGGCTCTTTGAGAGCCTCTAGTTCCAGATCTTTGACATGTTTTGGACTTTGTCATTTTAGCTCAATGCAAACCACATGGAGACCACATGGTATCAACTGCTCCTCCCAAACCACTGGTCAGAATTTCATGAAACTTATGCAGGAGCTTAATTATATATTGTATATGTGCACTACGCTTTTTGTTTTCCAATAATTCCTTTTTTCGAGATTTTAACATGTTTTGGACTTTGCCATTTTAGCTCAATGCAAACCATATGGTGACCACATATGGTATGCACTACTTCTCTTAAACCACTGACCACAATTTCATAAAATTTATGCAGGAGCTTAATTACATATTGTAGATGTGCACTATGCTTTTCGTTTTCCCCAGATTCCTTTTTTACCAGATTTTTGACGTGTTTTGGACTTTGTCAATTTAGCCTAATGCAAACCATATGGTGACCACCGTATATCCACTATTCCTCCGTGACTACTGATTGGAATTTCATGAAACTTATGCAGGAGCTTGATTACATATTGTAGATGTGCACTACGTTTTTTGCTATACAATAATTGTTTTGTTCGAGATTTTGACATGTTTTGGACTTTGTGGCTTTAGCTCCTTTACCCTAATGCAAACCATATTGTGAATACCTGGTATCCACCACTCCTCCTTGACCACTAATCAGAAGTTCATGAAACTTATGCAGGACTTTAATTACATATAATAGATGTGCACTTTGTATTTTGTTTTCCAAAAATTTCTTTTTTTTTAGATGTTAAAGAAAATGCAGGAAGAGGCGGGGCGGGGGTATCCGTGGCCGCCTAGGCCACAGTAACTCTAGTTTAATGAATATCCTGATGTTTTACTAAGAAATACCCCTAAAATTTTCACGCCTCGCCACGCTTGGCGATATTTTCTTTCATTTTCTGATTTGAACCTCCCTTTTTTTCAAATTGCCTGGATCCGCGCCTGAAGGCTCTGTACAAAGATTGATCATTTTGTTGCGATCCAATAAAAAAGAAGGCCACCAGCACAAAACATAGCTTTTACATTGGACCATATGGAAAAATAATTTTCAACGAGTGAATTATATTCAACAAAACTTTACAGGAATAAGTTTGAAAGGTTCTTCACAAAGATTGCTCATGTTGTTGCGATTTGATAAAAAAAAAATGGCCACCAGCACGGAAAATAGTTTTAACATTTGACCCTATGGGAAAAATCATATTCTGGAACTACTGATGCAAATTTAGCATAAATCTTATAGAATTGATGCATATGAGATCCTATACAAAGATTGATGAAAAACTTGGCTGCTAGCACTGAACACAGATTAATATTTGAAAGATAAATAACTGCATTATGGGTAATTATTGATAGGGGTCATTGCTATTCTTCATGTTATCATGAAAAATCAAAATGTCTATTTTCTGACAGAAATAGGATACACAAATAAACAAACCGTATTTATTTACTCTTTTCTCGGTTTTCTTTCAGAAAATCATTTTTTTTATTGTAAAAGGATCATGTGAAAAATTAGAATTTTTTTCATTTTTTACTTTCAAATGCATAACCTTTCCCCAACGTTTTTGTATTATATGCAGCCCAGAAAAATAGACACTGTGTACAGAAAACTATAGCTTTAATTGATAAATATCCTTCTCCATGTTCTTAATCATGTTTAATAATAAACATGTTATGGCCCTAGAAAGAGGTGAATATCCCAAATTGTCAAGTGCACATAGGTTATTTCCCGAGGGCTTTAGTCTGAGGGAAATAACCTCAGTGCAGTTGATAATTTGGGATATTCACCGATTTCATGGGCTGTAACTGTTTTATTATACCGAACAAACATTGGAAATATTATTCCACAGACGTTGCAACTTTTCGGGGTTATTCATCGGTGAATAATATGGTTATTCCATAAACATTGTAATTTTCAGGGGTTATTCACCGGTGAATAATAGGGTTATTACATGGGCGTTGTACTTTTCAGGGGTTATTCACTGGTGAATAATAGGGTTATTCAATGGGCGTTGTAATTTCAGGGGTTATTCGCCGGTGAATAATAGGTTATTCACTGCTAGCAACAATTTTGTGCCAAAATATCATTATTTCATATCATGTGACCATGTCTCAACCAATAGAATTGGTTCTTTATTATGTAAGGTATAATATGGGTTGTAAGGTTCCCACAATATCTTGCTCAATGTCAAAGCTGAAATATCCTTAGGACATCAAAGAAATATTTACTTCTGAAATGTTAAAATAGTAAGGTAAAACGATATTTGCTGCATGAAGCTTTACAAATCATGTTATTTTTTTAAGATGCTAGTTTATGCATACAATTTTCATATTTTTCGGCCACTTCTGCTAATATGATTATTTTTATTTCGGCCACTTCTGCTAATATGATTATTTTTTTTCAATCCATTGTAACGGTGAAAGGATATGGGATTAATGCACATGAGACAAAGTCTTTAACATTAAAAAAGTCAAGGTATAACAAAGCAATGCAACACCGCTTTTATTGTTGTTCTTCATCTTAAAATCCCCATGAGGCCTTCAGCGACGGCCCAAGCACCAGTTGATGTTAAATGTTTATACCACAAAAAATTTAGGTCATATTATGGTATGGTGTTGTCATTTTTAGTCGTGTCGCCGTTGTAGACACTTGTTTTTTTGTCAATACTTTTAGTTCAAATTGATCAATACTTACGATATTTTAAAACAATGTTCCTTGGCACATGCGAAGGCCAGGTAATGCTTTGGTGATTGTGGCCCTTCTTGTTTTTAGCTCATCTGGTTAAAGCCAGGGTGAGCCTTTGCCATCACTTTGTGTCCGTTGTCCGTCCGTCCGGCCTAAACTTTTCATTCAAAGATCTTCCCAGAAACTACTAAGCTCATTGGAACCAATCTTAGCCAAATTAATCCTTGGGTGGTCCCCTGCAGCAAAGGTGTTTTCAGGGTCGTGCTATATCCAAGATGACCACACGGGAAGATCAAAGTTTAACATTAGACGACTTGGCCACAAATGTATTTGGTGGTCCACTGCAAAAAGGTGTTTTTCAGATCTGCGCTAAATCCAAGACGGCTACCAGCGGAAACATAGTTTTAATATTGGAACCTATGAAAAACACGATCAAAGATCTTTCCCTCTGAACCTGCAGAGCCAACTGGAACCAAACTTGCCAAAAAAAGTCCTTTGATGCACCCCGCAAAAATGGTGTTTTTCAGATCCTCACTATATCCAAGATGGCTGACAGCGTGGAACATAGTTTTTACAATGAGCTCTGTAGGAAAATACATACAAAGATCTTCACCTCTGAAACTATCGAGCCAGAATGAATAAAAATACAAAAAATACCTCAGTTGCAGAAAAAGCCACAATAGTTCTTGGGTGGTCCCATGCGAGAAAAGGTGTTTCTAAGATCTATGCTGTATCCAAGATGGCGGGGGACATAGTTTAAACATAGGATCTTATGGGAAAACACGTTCAAAGATCTCCTATGGAACTGATGTGCCAATCTTAATTAAACTTGTCCACAATAGATTTTTTTGTCCCTCCGAAGATGTGTTTTTTTTAGATCTGCGCTTTATGAAAGATGGTCGCCAGCGGGGGGTATAGCTCTAACAATGGACCTTATGGGAAAACACATTTAAAGATCTCTGAAACTGCTGAGCCCATTTGAACCAAACTTGGCCGCAAGAATTCTTTGATGGGTTTCCTGCAAAAAAGGTGTTTTTTTTCAGATTCGAGCTATATTCAAGATGGCTGCCAATGGGGGACATGGTTTTAACACTGGACCCTATGGGAAAATCTTTTCATCCGAAACTTCTGAGCCAATCGGAACCAAACTTGGCAACATAATTCCTTGTTAGGTTCCCTGCAAAAAGTTTTCAGGTACACACGTTCCCAAAAAAGGCTGCCAGCAGGCAACATGGTTTAACATTGGAACCTATTGAAACAGTGTCTTCTCTCCTTAAGCCACTAGGCATATTTGAACAATAGTTCAACTTTTGCCCTTTAACATAGAGTGCCTATGTGTGTCAAGCTGCAGGTGAGCGATACAAGTTCAAGAATACAAGAATACAAGAATTCTTGTATTCTTGGAAAATACAAGTTCATGAGAGCCTCTTGTTTAAAAAGGGGCCAAAAGGGGGCTAATTTAGATGTTGCAATAAATTTGGCTGTAGAATATTTATTATATGTCAGATTTTGATGGTTTTTTTTCATTGTAATTTATAGGAAATTTCCAGTCTGTAGTATGACAACGGTTTTGACATTGCTTGTACCGTTCAGGATATAAATAGGGTTCGAATGTTATGCGTTTTTTTGCAATGGATATCTTGTGAAAAGTTAACGTGGCTCCCAACCATCAGTTTTTGTTTTTGTTTGTTTGTTTTGTTTTGTTTTGTTTTGTTTTTGTTTTTTTTTGTGATAAATTAAGGACCAAACGGGCCAAACTCGCAAATGTTGGTAGATTAACTAAAAATTTCATTTTTCATCGGATTTCGATTGGATTTTTTTTACTTTGGATTCCTCTTGTTCTAAGCTTTCAAAAATATGTCAATAGATTTAATGTAGGTCTTACCGTTTCCTAGCTTTTAAGAGCCAGCAATACAATTTTTCAAAGTATGTAAAATTTGTATTTATTATCGGATTTTAGTGGGGTTTGTTTACTTGATATGAGATGTCAGTAGTATGCCAACAGATTTTGCGTAGCAGTCTCGCCGTTTCTCTACTATATGGAGCCAGACGAGGCTTTGGCAAAATTTGCAAATGTGCAGATAAGCTAAAATTTTTATTTTTCGTCGCATTTCATTTTGGGATTTTTTTTTGTTCCTCTTGTCAAATTTCAGTACAATGTAATGGATTTAATATAGCTCTTAAGGAACAAAAAAGACTAATTTTCATTTTCCCTAGTTTGTGTCCAGCAAATCCTCATTCTGTCCAATTAATTACAGTGTCAAGATCTTTACTGTGTCCAAATCCACTTTAGCCAAAACTTGGTCGAATTTAAGTGTTTGACATGCTGCGCTAGGAGTACATTTTTAGTCCTTTATTAAGAGTTTCGGCGAAATACATTTTGGAAGTGATGCTCAGTTGACATACTCAGATACAACCAAACGAATAAATTTCTTGTATCAGTTATTAATGTCCTTTGTCTATGAACTTAACGGTTTATAACAAGTAGACCGTTAAGGTCATAAACAATGGGCAAAAGCATTGAAATTTATTTGCATAGTAGTTCCAAAAATGGTTGGGGAAAGGAATCGGTCGTAGCTTATTTCAAGTAAATTCTGTTGTTGGGCAACACTTTACACTATATTTTTCCGCTTAGTCAAAATGAAATTACCCATTTTTGTCCCTTTTCCAAGTGTTGGCCTCAATGTGGTTATTCAGGTAAACACCCTTTTGAAGAAATCGGACCAACATCCACAGTATTCGACAAATACGTTCTGAAAAATTAACCTAAGGGTGGTAATGGAAAACTTTATTTTATTAAGATTTTTTTAAAAAGCTGCAGCAAATTTCGTTGTGTGTACATTACTTTTTAATAATCTTAAAAAGCAGAATCTGCAATGTACAAGTTAGCATATTATTCAATTATAATAACAACAATGAAACTTAAATGCTTATTTCAACAGAGCATGACATTGCATAAGTCAAAAAAAAAAGAAAAAAAGAGAAATGCATTTACTGTGATCACAGAAGTACAAACGAGGAGATAAAATCAACCATTCTTTTTACAGGTACTGTTAGATTTAGAATAATTATGGTAACACAGACATTCATCATTTACAGACAAATGCTTAATGTATAAGACAATACACATGATATATTGACAGATTAAATGAAATTGGATGGTTCTTCAAATGACGTTGTAGTTTTTAATGTTCTGGAATTCTCAAACAAGAGGTATACGTTTTATTGTGCCTTGCCCAAGTCTACGTACGTAACCACTGGAATGTAATAGGGTCTGAAAAGAGAAGTAGGCCATTATTAAATGAAATGTTGTGGCTTGAATATGAGTAGGTGTTATTTTAGCACACAATGGAACAAAAATCAGTATAGGTATTATTGTTTTTTCTATTTACCGAGAGCGTCAGTACACTATGTAAAACGGGTTATGAACGCAAAGGACAGTAAGAGCAACCTTTAATGTTATTACTGTGTGTATGATTATTGATATTTGGATTTAGCTCTGGTTGCTAAACATTCATAGGGCAAAGTAGTACCAAGAAGAAATAAACAAACTTCTGGATCCTTTGTCATATTTCGAAAGCGTTATTTTTAATTTCGACACTCAAAGAATAGTTTTGTCAGGCAGGACCATAAGTCGGTAGTAATTTCAAGCAAACTGATAAGTTGAAAATCGAAATCTGACGAATTTTTTAGCACTATAATTACACGTATATAAATAAGCTGTGTTCTGATTGTTTAATAGCCGAGGTATTTTGTAGATATCCTTCATATTTGATTTCACTTTAAATGTATCATGGTCGTTTTAAACATTCACCGACACGAGGTTCGTATGTCTTTGAAGTTTCAAAAACCGCGACTTTTAATTAATTAAATGCCATATATGTTTTGTTTGTCTGCATATATGATCCTTTTTGACTCCATTAAGCTGTCCATAGAAAGTGTAATGTAGGAAAACGGAGATACAAATCATATGAACTCAACAAGTATGACAAAGAATGGTATGTAAGAACTAGATATCAGCTTGCTATTCGTCAGTTGTTGAGAATCCTGCATTCAACTTTTCATGAAAAATACAAATGTAATGTATCATTTGCCTTTTTTTCCTTGCACACAGGAAAACATATATAAAAAACAGATGTCATCAATTTAAAAGAATATCATGGGGAACGAAATGTTTAAAAGCAACTTACTGTATAAAAGGCTTATTAAAGTCTCGGTTATCGAATTCATTTCTCTATATGAAAATATATATTCACAGCATTAAAGTTTTCAAAGCACTTTTTATTTATATTTTTGCAGCACATAATTTTGTATCGATATAAACGTACACGAAGTGTATGTCTGTTAGTTTGAATTGTTCACTAACTTTTAAGAAGTTTCGTTTGTTTGTAATGCACGTTTAAAATAGCATAGTTTTCTCTACGGCGAATCTACCCTCCCCTGCAGGCCTCAAATCAGCAGTCGTGTTTGTCTTCGTTAGTTAAGCCGCATTTCAGCATTTCGGATTTCAGATTTCGAATGTATATCATTCATTACCTTTCCTTTTTGTTTTGCCTTCAAACTAAAAAAACATACCTGTCCCTGTAGTAGACGTTGACGCCAAACCATGTATTTTCACGGATTTGTTCACGTTTTGTTTTCTTGTGCCATGTAATGACCCTATAACAATACAACAAAATATCTTATGGAATATTGAATATTACTTATTTTTTGTTAAGTTTTTCTCTGATACCACGCTTCGGTGATTCGCATTAATTATAAAAGAAAGCAAAGCAAATTCTCCGAAGTCTGTCTAAAGAGGGTCTTACAGTGAGGTGCCGTGCACGGACTTATGACAAATAAAACGTCATTTTAAGAGGAATGAAAAATAAGAAGTTGACTCGCACGGTATATTTTTCAGTTTTCACGAAACACGGCTAAAAATGACTCTCCAACACGGCAACATGTAAAATCTAAAATAAAAAAACCGCAAACATGCTGCATGAAGATCCTGTACCACCATCTTGAAACATTCATGAGAACATCTATACATTATCACATGATCTCACTACTGAGTGAGAACAGATGCGTCCACTTCTCACAGACTTAGATAAATATGTATCAATTCGAATAGTCATGAATGTTCCCTAACAGTAGTAACCATAACATTGCAATACTTTACAAACAGACAGCAACAGCAGCAGCGATCGACACTAATTAAGCTGCACTGAATTATCATGTGGATCTATTCAAATTGAATCTTTTCAGCATAGCATTATTTGGCACACAGAAGGTATAAGTAGCAAAATATAGAAGTTACTATGAATTTGGTTTCCGCAAATGCGCATTTCGTCAACTTCTGTCTCTTCAGTTCAGATCAAATCAAACATTTGGAAGTCCATAACCCGAAATATGTGTAAAAGTTGATAGAGAAGTAATTACCATTAGAATCTAGAAATGGAGTTAAATCAGCTTAGGACAGAACTATGCAGGAGGGAGAAACTCATTAGGCTTTAACAAAATATTGCATGTTTTCAAATAAAATTGGTTTTCGTGACAACACCGACTACTGGGTTGGTGAACACCCTCGGGGACTAACAGTCCACAAGCAGTGGCATCGACCGAGTCGTAGAAATAACAAGATATCGGAGTTACTGCGATATGAATTAAATGCACGGCAAGATCTCTAAAATTCAGCAGAAACACTGAAATGGCGAAGGAAGCACATAGATAAGAACAGTCGAGTTCAACTGGCACTATTTCATTGATCAATAAGAGAAAACCCGATAGTGCCGTCAAATTTAGTTTGGCATATCACTGGTTAATGTCTCTTCAGTACACATCATATACTCCAGTGTACAAATATTAAGTTGATAGATATATTTAAGTACGATCAAAGATTAATACAGCAATATTCTGCTAAACATTATTAAACAACAGTTAATACCTTTAATAGTTGTTCTCTTTTTTACTCGACGTCACAATTGTTACCATTATCAACTCCCTGAATGATTTGACGTCACAGAAGACAACTCCACAAGGAATGGCAAGTTTTGCTTCCCCTTGGTTTAATCGTTGAATTTTACGGAAGAAATAGCTTCTTATATTCGACCAAAATTAAAGATCGGGACATCTTCCACTTGTGTGAGACCCTCGTTTTACTAGGGAAAAGACAAAATTTCTCACACCCGTGGAAGATATCCCTTATCTTTAATAAGGTCTCGTATACGAAACTATTATTCTTCATATAAAGCATCATTGAGCTATTCTGCGTACTCAAAAATACCCAAAATTACGCCACACAACATTAATAGTAATACTACTTTATTAGTAAACTACACCTATTGAACAACACAAGCAAAAAAAAAACAGAAACAAGTATATACCGTCCCAATGCACACACATTTTTTCACAGCATTTGCTATGCTGAATAAGATTGAGCCAATAGTAATGCTTTACATGCGCAATATCTAGCATACATCTACAGCGTCAAACAAGAACCTACGTTCTGCATTTGTTGTCTACAGTATCAAAGACAACAGAGTTGTTCTGATAGAGAATTTTATACACAGGGCAGGTGCTTGCCGCTCCGCCAATCATTGTCATGTTTACATCTGAAAATTACAGCAATTTTCTATATATATACTGAACCAATAGCAAAGTGATAAGAAGCAACGTGAATATTGTCTGAAGGTTTTTTTGAAAGGAAGAAATATGGATTAAGATTTTTTTCAAATTATTAAATGAGCGACTGAAAGTTCGGGAGATATTTTCATCGATGCCCTTTGCATTTTTTTTTATCTTGAATTAGTATTGAGCAACTGATGATCTCAATATAAATATTTCAAATCATGCTTACCTTTCCATGTTCCTTCCAACTCTGTAGCTAACTCTACAGCCTGTGGTCGTACTGAATCCATCCATTTATTAGTCAGTGTCTCATCAACTTTTATCTTGCTATTTATCTTAGTGGTAGCTTGTATATTTGAGATAGGTAATACTTTAGAACTATTGCCAACATCCATTATGGTTACTCTGCCTCGATTTGAACCTACATTTCTTGTATTTTGATCTCGCAGACGGTCAAGTAAATCTTTTGATACAGATTTTATTTGCTGAGCATTTATTACCCGGCTTTGTAGTCCAGGTGTAATTGTCTGTTTTCCGCCCGTTATATGACTGTTGTTTATGACAGACTTTGCTGGCATACCCTCTTGTTTTCCAAATGAGTTCGTACTATTTTGTTGCCACGATGTATCCGCCTTATTTTGTTTGGGAATATCCTGTATTCCTGTATCTACATTATGTTGTTGGTGAATTGCATTTCCTTTTACCCATTTATTAGCATTATTTTGTTGATGATTCATATTTCCTTGTAGTATTGTAACAGGGCGACTAGTTGCTCTAGGCCCCCATTCTATATTTGACTGGGGTTTCAAATTGCTAGAATGAGTTTCTGTAAACACAGGTTTGCTAGTTGCTCTATGGTGCCATTTAATACCCCCAGACGTTATGGTGATATTTTTGAAAGAAACGCCATCATTGACAATAGGTTTACTTGTCGCTGTATGGTGCCATTGTAAAGTGGTAGGATTTCTGTTTATTTTGCTGCCTACATCTGGTAACATTTTATTGTTTGGCACTGTTTGGAATAGATTTGGATGTTTTATATCAATTGTTTTCTCTGTATGAAGAACGTGTTTGCCTGTAGGCACATTTATTTTATCTGTACGCAAACCTAGTACATTTGGATGAAAACCTTGTTTATTCGGATGAAAATCTGGTTTATTTAAGTGTAAACCTCGGTTATCTGCACGTATCCCTGTTTTAGCATGCATATTGCCACTCAATATCTGATTGGTGATCTGGGGTCCACCTTTACTTTGTGTAGCATTGATGACTTTGTTTAAACTCCCCAATAAGCTTTTTAGTGCTGATAACGCATGAGCAGTTTTTGTTATTTTCCCACTTTCAATAACAACATTGTTTCCTGCTGTCTTGCCCATTCTCGTTTTGTCTAAAGGAAACTGCAGTGTATTTCCTTGAATATTCTTCGGTTGATCAATTACCGTTTTTTGAAACTTTTTATTGTTTTCAAACCCTTTCGACACGGTATTAGCAGAATTCATTTTAAGAATATCTTTTTGCCTTTTATTTCCTTGAATTGGTTGCACATGAGTTATTCCGTGTTTTTGTAACTTTTTCGGAATTGGAAGATGTCTCAAATGGGAAAGTTTCTTTCCATTAATATTACTTTGTAAGGTGTAATTTTGTTTATTGGCAGGATGTCCATGAAAATTTCTTGAACGAGTGCCAGCTATGGTTTGCATTCCTGGAATTATATTGTTATTTCTAGGATCTGCATTGGGTGATAATTTTTGTACAGGTGGTTTTGAGCGGAAAAGTTTTGCACTGAACTCCAATTTCTCTCTTTCATTGTTGTTTACACTTTTATTAGTTTTCTGCACAATATTGGAGTTGTGGATTCCTTGATTCACGCCTGGTGACTCTGTTTTATCGGTGATACGTGGCCTGCCACTGCCAAATTTACTTAGGGATAAAACTGTTGGTTGTAGACTTGACTGTATTGACACTTGTTTAGAAAGAGATGTATCAAATTTCGGACTAGATTTACTAACGACGGCTGGTTCTCCAGGAACACTCAGAACTGCTTCAGCAGCAGGTAATGCTGGATGATTACTGCCTAGAGCTTTCGGTACAACTTTTGCCTGATCAAAAACAAAATCTTTTGGTTTATTTTCGAAATTTTCTGTTATCTGTTTATCTTTTGTTTTTACTTCAAATGAAGGTGAACCAACAGTGAAACTTTTTATAATTTTACTAACTTCACTTTTGTTTTTTAATCCTCTTATATCAGTTTGTGATTTGTTCCTTTTTATAGAACTTTTTATCTCTCGAAAATTAAAAACATCAGTAGTAGTTGGATTTCGACGAGAAGCTTCTTGTACTGTGCCAAACTTGACTTGAAATGGGCCTATTTGTGATGTTGAATCAGACTTATTAATTTTGGTATGTCCGAATAAAGCCGTATTTCTTGCTCCATTTACACTTAAACTTTTATCATTCCATTGTGGTGTTGGTCGGAAAGGCGTCGTATTTTTAATGGTTGCTTTTGTTGTTGTATCTTCAGCTTCGATTTCTTGTTCACCCGTGGTTGTTGACTTAGTATCACCAGATTTAGATTTAGTTATACTGGCTACAGTTGTAGTTTCTTCTGCCTCTGTTTCCTGGTCAACAGCAGACTGCTGCAAAATTTTACTGCCCTGTATTGTTGTTGCCTTTGTAGTTGTATCCTCTGCTTCTATTTCCTGGTCAACAGTCGACTGCTGCACAATTTTATCTGTCTGTGTTGTAGGTGCCATTGTAGTGGTATCCTCTGCTTCTATTTCCTGCTCTCCATCCCCTTGTGACGACGGTGTTGCACCCTTAGTTAAAGCCGCCATGCCCTGGAATTTATCTATAGCACCACCCTTTGTTGTTGAAGCGTCTTCCATTTCTGGTTCCTCTGTTGTAGATGGTTTACCCTGTCCTACATTAAGCATTTCTTCTTCGTATTCATTCTCCTCTATGTCAATTTGTTGGTTTTGTTGTTTGATATTATTGATATTCGTACCACCAGTGCTATGCACGAATTCGTTGAATTTATTAAGTTCTGAATGAGCATTTTGATTTTTAGATGAAACACTTAACGGATTAGCGTTTGTGTCTTTTAAAGACAAGCCATTACCCATAGCACTTTTACTGATTGGTTGTTTTGTTGCATCAACATCAGGATAATCAAAGTCTGTCAGAAATCGATCACCAAGTCTATCTACTAACTTAGACTTGCTTAACACTTTAACATTATTTTTGACTTTATCAATCGAATGGATACGGGGTCTAGATATCTTATCTTTCATAACAGATTTACTTTTAGTTTGTCTTTTAGTTTGTGCTATGAGTTTCTCTCGGATAAGCATTTCAATAATAATATTTGCCTTTTTACGTTTAATGTTTACTCGCCCTCTCTTTGAAAGACGATTTTTAAGTTTCCTTATAAGACGATGTTTGTAATCGTCCGAATCGTCACTTGAATCAGAACTATCATGCTCTAGGACTAGATCATGTTTCAAAGGACGCCATAATATTTTACTGCGTTTAAGTACATTATTTCCATGTAGTCGTACAGGTTTCAAAGTACCTAGGGATCCTGGTAACCAGCCCCAGTTAATTCCCCATTGTCCTTCGGCAGTTGGCAAGTCTGAAAAATAAAAGATGAGTTTTTATGATATAATTCTTAATTTCATCGCTTAAAAATAGCAACAATTCCTTAAAATAAAACCGGTTTTACTCACCATTTCGTTTGAAATGCCTTTACGAAGTCAGGACCATTGCGGTTAACAATTTTTCCGGTGGTTTGTCTTTTTGTCCTTTGTATGATCTATTCTGTATTTTGTTATTACCCATATTTTGTACGTATGTGATAAGAATCTCCAAACAGGTATTTACTTTTTCAGTAAACACAATGATAAACAAACAAATATTAATCAACAAACTAACAATAAGCAATAAATATATCAAAATTGACGAGCATGTAAATTAATTACGTGTTTGTTTTCTTATAAATAACGGATTGTTTGTGTTGAAAAGAAACAATAAAAATGGTTAAACTTAGATTTACGGATTGTTGTCAAAATCCTCCTATAGTTCATGAAAAAAACACTGATTATTTTTATTGACTGAGCAACAAATTTGCAAACATTTGCGGAATTTGGGGAGCATGAATAAGTAAGAATAAAGCTTGTTATGTTAAAATTGTGCTATTAAATTTGAACATAATCACCCGTCTTCAAATAATTTTAGATAAAAAAAATAGTAACTGAAGTTGCGTGTAATTTAAGGTCTGCATATGGCCGACAGACATGTCTAAACAGACAACGATTTACGATCATTTTTGATGAACTTACCATAGTTGACCCTTTGGAAGTCAGGCAATCTCCCACACGTTGAAATCAATAATCTAACAATTTGATTTTATATTGAAATGGTCAAGATAGCAAGGTGAAAATGAAATTAAATTATTTCTATAGATACATTATCTAAATTATATGATTTGCTTCTGAAAATTACAGACAATTTGAATTTCCATTTCCGGTGCGTGTATCAATTGAACAGACCAACGGACGTGGAAAAAATATTATTCCACAGGTAAAAAAAAATGTCATTTTGCTGAAGCTCTGACTTTTACTGCAAGTAAAAAACTAGAAAGGATATATTCTGTATATCTGCTTTAGCTGTCTCTTTATACCGATCATCAACTCTCGGAATTTAACCGACTTTCTTGGCTTAGTAATTGTACATAGGTCATAGACTTAATTTCCACTAGATTTTTTCTGTAGTAAGATACATTTTTGATTCTACAAAAAAATTAAAAGATCATATTTTCCAAGGCATGGGGATGTATTTGACTGTAAACACCAGTAAAGTTTTCATTAGACGGAACTACGAAAGGAAAAATTCAACTTTCTGGAGAGTAACCGAAAATTTATACGAAGAATCGAGATAGGGGTTGTATGACACAATTTTCTTATTTAGTATGGTACTTAAGGAGTTTCGCTCCTCATGTTTTGGGATTTCTGTCAGATTTTCGGAATTCTCTGGTTTTATCCATTTAAAAGCATAATAACTTTTTGCCCATGGACCCCCTTAATTTTTTGCCTTGATTTCATTTTATACATCGTTATTAGCATTCTGTAAAAAATTCATTAAATTTTATTTATTCTGTCACAATCATTCTTGGTCAAATATTGCTTATGTTAATCCTATGAAAAATCCAAGGAGTTCAGTTTCCCGCCAAATTTTCAATCACTTAAAACTCAAAAACTAGATCATCAGCCTATCAATTTTTTGGACTTAAATTATTTCTTTTTTAATTTTCTAACAAAAAATCACATTTATTTAAAATCTTATTTATTTTCATATGGAGTAGCGAACCCCCTTAACAAGAAATTTCGTCCGGTGACCTGTTTTGACGCGAACCAGAAATGACGCATCAAATTTGATTTGTGACGTACAATTCTTCTTCGTTAGTAATGACGTCATTCATGATTTTATTTTCATTAATATCTAATTGTAAGTAGATTGCAAAAGTTAAATGATGCCTAATACCTGTCAAAATAGCAGATATACGACTTTACTAAATTGCATACAAAAACGTACGATTTTCCTTAACACCAAAACCCACTATCCGTAAAACATTGAGTAAATATCCATTTGGGTGTAAGGGGACGACCATTTGATTCTGAGGGGGGCCTGGCAAATTCGGTCGAGCCAGATTATTTATTTTCAAAATTTTGCTGGCCAGAATATTTAATTTTCGCCGCAAAGCGGGGAATTTTTATTTTCAATAACATAATCGTATTATCGCACGGTCGGGGAATCTTTGGCCGTCGATTAATAAAACTCAAATTAAGTTTAACATGTATATAATTCCACAATTTACATCAGACGATTATTTTCTACCAAATATTTTACAGCGGGAATTCACAGACGACAAACAAAAACAGCTGAAAACCGTTCCGGAATTTAAGTATTTCCGGAAAGGTATATTATTTCCCAATCGACCTCCACAACTACCAATACAATATTATAACAGTATCGTACCAATGAATCTAAGGTTAGATTATTTATTTTCTTGGATGTGCAGGCCAGATAATTATTTCCAACTTTTTCAGGGACAGAATATTTATTTACAAAATCTGCCAGCCCGTCCCCCCCCCCCAGAATCAAATGGTCGTACCCTAAACAGACAAACCACATTGGCTCCGCTGCTCTCATTGATATGCTTTTCGAATTCAAAAACGTTTCATGGAAACTCGTCGAGTATTTGAGAGGATTTTAATCTAGAAGTAGAGTCTTGTCTTATATATTTGTTTTCTTAAAACATGCAAGTTTCTGTGCCATGTTCAGGCTTCTGATTCTGTACCTTAAGTAGTAAGAAATATTTGTATTTCAACTATTGTACAATATTTCTGAACAGTAGATGTCATGAATCGCAGAGAAGCAATGAAAAAATGAATTCTCATAAAAGACCCCAACCCCAATTTGAAATGTTCGATCTGACTGATTACCTACAAGCGATAAACAATATATTTGGCAAGTTGGGGGAAAATGGCACTATGATTGAAAGTTTTCAAACAGAAAAAGATTTACTACGATCTTAAATATTTGTATGCAATTATAGCCATTGGTCATCAGATTTTATGAGAATCTATATAGTTTATCAAATTTCTAAGAGAGAAAGAGTTTCTACAGGGTTTTCCTAAGTGCGTCATTTTAGGTCCTTTTGGTGGAGGTGATCAGGATTCGGTATGAATCGTAAAATGGTCTGTATTTTTTTTCTTTTTACATGGAACACCTTAAAGTCTGGAACCTAATCGATTAATGATATTGTATTTAAACAACAAAACGTAACCATGCAGTGTTAATAAAAAAATACACTAAAACAGAAAATATCCTTAAATGCGTCAAAACCGGTCACCCGGGGATAGTCCATGGACAAATCTTCTACTGATATTTCAATGTTATGACAAGGTCATCAGAAAAAAGGGAATTAAGTATATCAATTATATACGTATGGTGGCACTAATATGATTAACACTACAGTATTATAAGGCGGACAGTTATTGTAACTGTAACAAAATACCGAAGTTACCATTAATTGTGTTTCTTCATATTTGTTTCGACAACTTATGTCTTTTCAGTGCAAATCAAACCAAAACAATTGAAAGTTCACAAACCAAAATACGAATAGGTTGTACAGTCATTAAATGTATGATGTCCGAAGAAATTGTTGATTATTTTGAATTAAGACAATAAATAGCACGCCTCAACAACATTTTTATGAACCAATCACATTAATATTAAAGTTTTTGAAATTTATATACTAGTATTCTTATTTTGTCATGAACAGTTTAAAAAAATGGATAACAGACGAAAACATAACTTTTTAGAACACTATACAACCTCCTTGTCTCTCAAACTAGCAGAGTTTACATACAACCCAAATGTCATAAATACATAATTAGTCAGAGTATATTTGAAACAAATAATCTTGATATTTATTGGACAATATAACCTAATTTGGAAGACAAAAACTACTGGGGAAGTAATGATTACAGTATGTACAATAAAAACTATTGTAAGTAATGACTAAGTCATGTAGTATCGTGACAGGGTGATAAGTACAGAACATCATATTAATATGCTGTCAGATTAGTATTACTGATAATGATGTCCAAGAAATTATAAACCGAGTTTGTCGATCCAATTACTGAATCTTCAACATTAAAATATTGAAAACCATCTAATCAATAAACCTTATGCTAAAATGGGTTCAGGTGTTTTCATGCCCAGACAACCTCGAAAAAAAATTGAGAAAATATGCTTCGGAAACTCATGAAAAAAACACATTTTCACCAAATCTCAGCAACTAAAAACATTATAGTAAAATGTAGAAATTTCTCCTTTAAAAAATAACAGTCTGATTATTACGATTTTTTGCTTAATGCTTATATGCATGGATTTAATGTAAATATGAAAAAGAAAGGAAATGGGGTAAATGTCAAGGAGACAACATCCCATATCCAGGTTAAAACGACCCAAAACAAAACATCTAGGGGTCACCATATGGTCTTCAACACAGTGAGGAACCTCACACCATATAGTAA
>MJUU01036110.1:37764-58806 GCA_002080025.1 Modiolus philippinarum
CAATGCCAAATACTGCCAATATGAAAAATTGTTTAAATTTAGTTATGGTGTAAAGCATTTAGAAGATGATCAATATTTTTGCCAACAAAAACAGCAGTAAAGATTTAACAACAATGTTGTATTTATATCCTTTATGAATAAGTTTGTTCAACGGATTAATAAGTTTGGAAGGACAATTTTTGAATTTATGCGCTTTGTAAATGATATTGCCATAGAAGTTTGGATGTGAAATGCCCTGATATATAAGAGCCCTGCATGTAGAACCAAATTTTCTTAATAAGTAATCTTTTATAATAGCGTTTACTTAAAATGAAATAAAATATGATTCTCTTCTTTTCTTCTACTAGAGAATTACACCTGGCTAGCACCAGTGGAAAACAACACCAACCCTATTCGGATATATAATTCTGAGGTTGTTGCTTTTGCTCTATGTACATCCATTGAGGTACTTAATGCATTTCGGCTCTATTTTGTCTCTATAAAGAACGACCGACGTAGTACGGTAAGATGGTCCTTTTTATGATTTGAATAATGAATTTGAATGATTTGAATGTCAGATTTTTATACCTCTTGGTTTGTTGTAAAAATGTTACGAATTTGTTAGACTTGCTACAAGTCCCTTTCTTTCATTTATTTAGTCAATATTTTAATACACATAAGAAAGATGTATCAACTGATAAGCCATCTCACTGATCATTAGCCGATAGTAAAATGGCAGTTTGATAGTAAATATATGTAAAAGATAATTCAATAAAATTATAGGCATAATTTTTTCAAAAGGACTTGTAGCATGTCTTCGAATTAGTATGACTTATCATAGTAATGTTAGCTGTTGGTTATTGCCAATTGTAAGGCGGGTAAAGCAGAATAAAAATAGCGGGAAAATTTTAAAATTCACCTCGAAAATGAATTAAAAATCATCTCAAAAGTAAGTGACTCTGCCCCGATGTCTTATTTTATTTGTTTGCTTATTTTTGGACGTTTGGTCTCTTAATTTCTTTTGAAACTGCAAAAAAAATTACTGCATTTGAAGCAACCTGTCAAAAAAAGCTTGTTGACGTATAAGCCTCTGAAGGGGGTAAAATGTCGTATAAAAAGGGTTTAAAATCTGACAGTTATTTTGTTATAATTTCTTTATTTGATTATTTGTTTTATAATATTACTAGTATACATAACTAAAATAGAATTATTTCTTATAGAAAACACATTAAGATAAAATTTTCATTTACTTACTTGAGAAAATTGCTAGAAACACATACGAAAATAATGTTGTTAAATCCATAATAGTTCTCGACTGTGACCGATGTAATTAACAAATAATGTCGTGGTAAAAACACATAGAAATACTATTGACGACATAGAAAGTACAAAAAAGTGTAAAAACACCTAAATTGATTGAGGGAAAATAGGGGAGAATGCCAAAAAAAAAAATGGTGACTAATACTATAATTTTTGACTAAATTTATGTATTTTTCTTTTGGGAATTTAGTCTATATTTCATATAAAGAGTACATGAAGCTATTCTAGCCATTATACTGTAGTTAAATTGGCAGCGACCAAGTGTAAACAGTGACTTGATAACGGAAGTACTGAAGAGTTCTTGAAAATTAACAAAAGTACCGACAACATTTTGAAGCACAAAAATGTATTAGAAAGTGTTTAATTAACAGAGAACATAATCATTGTATATAGGAAGATGTAAAGAACCCCGGTTTCCCCAGTAAACCAGCTTTTGATGTCGGAAAACGTACAAATATACATGTAGGTTTCAAAGGAACAAACTATGCTCAGTATCCAATGAATTATGAGGCTAAAAAAAGTTAAAAAATCTGGTTTTCCTGATACTATTGTTTCTTGTAGCAAATGGTAGTTTTTCTTTATGACAAGCAAACAGAAGAAATGGCCATTCTCAGCAAAATGTAGTTTTGATGTCAGGAGACAATGTTTCCTGGACTAAGCTAGAGTTTCCTACAACTAATGCGAGTTTCCTCCAAGAAATACATTTAAGTAACAATTTGTTTCTGAAGCTAAACCGAAGTTTTCACTGGCAGATTTGAGGTTTTCTCAGAGAAACCTCGATTTCCTGAGAGAAATCTGGGTTTTCTGGCAGCAATCTCTAGTCTCCTGCAGCAAATATTAGTCTTCTTTCTTAATTATATAGAACATTGGATGTCCTATGAATTTCCAAAGCTAAGAGAGTTTTAGACAGCGATTAAATTCTTTTATAGATAAGGCATAGAGGGCTGGCTGATTATGAAGAAGATCACAGATAAAGCTCGAAGATTTAGATCTGCATGTTCAAATACAAATGTAAATGAAAAAAAAAATATTGAGCAGCGATACCATATTATATACATAACCTTTTTGATATTTTGTGGAAAACGTGAAGTACACCGTGTCTCGATCGAGTGCATCAAAACAGTGTCCTCTTTTTCAGTTAAAAGTTGAATAGCATACTATGCATTTTCCATGAGAAAAAGGGATAATCTTTTAAAAGCACTAGCTTTTGCTGAAATAAACTTTTGTTTAGCTTCGGAAATTCATTGGATACTCGGTGTACTATGGGTTATATAAGAAAACTACCATTTGATACAGGAAACTAGAGTCTAGTTCAGGAAACCCAAGGAAAATCAGATTGCTCTGACGAAAACTCACATTTGCAGGAAGAATCTTGGGTTAAGATTCATGAAATCGATATACCAGGATTCTTTGTTCTCTTGAGCTAACAGAGTCATTCATTGCTGAATGATGGTAGTTCAATGTCATTATCTATATATTGTAGACATATTTATTAGCTAAACATAACCTTTTCAGTTACACAAAAATATATATTCATAACAGTCAGGATATGGAAACATGGACTAATTAAGTCCTCATAACACTCCTTCCCCTCTATCTGCATTGACATGTCCTGATAGCTTTCTGCTTCGGAGAAATGAACCTACCCACTCAATTCCGCCACAATGTTGTTATGACATAGGCTGTTTATGTAGTTTCTGTAGTTTCACCCAAGTTACCTCATATTACAGAAATACACACACCTGACATTTGCTGATTAACACCTTTCCTTATTGTCTTCCAATAAAACAACGATACATTTGTGTTAAGCTATGACATGTTACTGACTCTTGGTAGTAACTAGGTTAGTATTACTAAATGAAAAGTCATTTCCTCCTTATAAGCTACAAATGCTATTATTGACACGACAAAATTATATATTTGTACATTATATCTTACTAAACAGAAAGAGAAGTGATCATTTTCAAATAATTGATTTTCTTCATGGATTTTTGCGAATTATTTTCATTTTTCATTTTCTCAATAAGTTACCAGCAGGTCATTGTTCAAACACAATATAGCATTAGATGACCAAGTTTCTTCGATCGAGGGTATTCAACAACCAAGTAGTCATTACTTTGTTACTTACCTCCAAAACCGATTTTACTCGCAAGTTGTTATAATATCTTAATTTTAGAAAATTTTACTTGAAACTAAGGGGTATTTCCCTCGTGCATAACTCTGTCACTAGCCTGATCTGGGCTTTTACATTTAGATCCTTCTGCTTATTTGTTCTGTTTCAGATTTTATAAACTTTTGATCAATGGTGTTCCTAATGTTTTGATATGAACACGAGTTTTTGAAATGGCCATGTGCGTAAAATAAATTTTCAGCAACTTTATAAAACTTATAAAACAAGACAAAATTAAAAAAAAACCAAAACAATAAATTTAGATACAATTGCATAATAAAAGGTAAATTGTGTTATGCCGTAGACGATAAACGTGTTTCATGGAGTAACCTCTCACCAGCAACATTATAGTCAAATTAGCCATAATCCAGAAATAAGTACCCATTACCAAAAACATCGAAAGTGGAGGCCAAATCCAAATCAGTAATCTGTTTATTTAAGGAGTGAAATGAACGGAATGAAGCCTCAGAATGGTTGAGGTGCCAATGAAATGTCCGATGTTAAGTCATCTTCGATGTGTGTAAAAGATTGAGTTATTTATGTTCTTTAAATCGAACAACACTGGAAACATCAATTCAAAGAAGAAAAAAAACCTTATAAACATTTTACCATCCCCATGTACAAGTTGTTCTTCCTGCTGAATGCATCGGCAACGGAATTAAGAAGTAAAAATGAAGAAAAGGGGGATTTTAAAATCCAAATAAAAAATCACTGCAATTCATCCCCAACACGAATTTGACAACGTGACAAAGACAAAATAAATAAACAGAAATGAACAAGAACACCACAAAACTAAAGAACTAGCAGTGTGAACCCCTACAAAAACTGAGGTACCATCAAGTGCTCCGGAAGGGTAAGTATGACCTGCTCCACGCGTGGCACTCGTCACACTGCCAATGAAAAGTCCGATTTTATCACAGTCGGTGTTTGTTTGTCAGTATTAAACTCTGAATTCATGCGCTGATGGAATTAAAATCAATTTTACTCAAATTCTTATCCTTATTATTGAGAAATGTTTGAAAAATACTGTAGATATATACAATATGTACATTAAAATACAACGAAACACTAGATGTAGCAGCACTAGTTTGTAGGTCTTATAAAATAATTTATTTGGTTGAAAAACATAACACCCAGAATTTATAGAATTGCAACAAATTCATGCTACTTTGTTTTGGTAAACAATATAAAAAATACAGTCAATGATTTCATAGTATCATCCGAAAACATCTTGAATCTGGTCTCTACTTTCTCGCTTTGGAGATGTTAAAATATTGTTCATAATTGTTGCTAAGTCATACTGTCCAGACAAGCGAACGGGAATATTGGGTGTTTCACCCGTTTTCAAACCACTAAAATAGTCTGGCTTTGGACTGAAATTAAATCCCGAAATATCCTTTGTCAATATTTCTCCTAATCTCAATTTTGAAGCAAAACTATCTTTAAGATGATAATCACTTGGGATCAAATTATCAAAACTGGACACAGAAGTTCCATAATTTGATGGTTCCAGAGACTTTGTTCCTTTGTTAGTTACTCCTGTTGTAGAACCGAGTTTCTTGTGATCACTTTGACTATGTTTTTCATTGTTGTTGTTTAGATCTACAATATCAATATTGGAATTACTCTTCTTTTTCGTCTCTGTTTCTTTCTTGTCGAAATGTATTGATGGCATTATGTCCTTGACGAAGTTTTGTGCATTATTATGGTTTTGATTTTCCTTCATCGAGTAAAAATGTGGAGAATACAGGCCAATAGGACTATCATCTGACGAAGCAACCATATCAGATATTACACTGCTACCAACCAACGATTTTCCTGCCATAGATGGAATTTCATCTTTACTGCTAATATGGAGTTTAGGTGACATTTGGTTAAAATAAACATAACCAGGCCCGTTAGTCGATGGAGGTAAGCTTAAGATATCAGAGCCACTTCCATGGTCTAAAGCTAAGTTATATCTTGTCGAATCTTTACCCTTTCCAACAATTTGAGATTGACCTAGCGACAACGAGCTTCCAACTCTGACCTCTGATCCTAGGTGATAATCGGACAAACTTGCTAAACCAGTTCCTGCTTTATCAAATATTCCATCACTCCACTTTAGAAATGTTTTTTGTAATTGGTCATTGTCATTGGAAGTCGACATATCTTGTTGGTTAATGTGCATGTCATTTGTGGAATCTTGATTTCCAATATCGAATTTGTTACCATGTCCTAGAAAAAAATAAATATTAGTACCAATTTCAAAGTTATGTATAACCAATAATGATGACTACATTTCTTATATTTCGGTTCATGGATTTCAAAATATTTTGATATGATCTGCACTGATAAGACATAAGTTGTCGAAATGAGCATATGCAGAACCCAAATTCACAGTGACCTCGGCATTTTGTTATTTCTTAGTTACGAAGTGGCTTCAGATTAATTAAATAATGATCATGCGATACAAATGATTAATTCATACCATCTTTGACACAATTCAAGATTTGTTTATATGCCAGTATCACCAATCAACTGGAATCTTGTTTGTAATAATGGAATGAAATACAGAACTTCTACAAGTTTCTTGCTATACAATACGACGTGTTTTCGTCTACTGCTGGTGACATGCATGTCAAAACTTACAGATTTAACAAAATTACACTCAGGGTACCATGGCAATCACCACTTAATTAAATTAAGAAGTACTGAAGTATGCAAACTGGGAACGACTTTTTTTCTATTTTCGACCAAATATCAACTTCAATTAATATTGTATTTCAAACAAAATTGAATTGAAGTTTTGTTCTGGCCACTTACTACATAGTGAACGATATCGACATCTTGTTGATGATTTCTTATTTTCAACTGTTTCAATTATTGCTTCAACTTTTCAATATATTCTAAACATATCAAGGTATGTTTTTACAGTTAATTTCATTATATATCATATAAAATTGACAGTTATTTGCTTTATTACTACTGTGTCAATGCCCCTGCATCTAGGCTGATTATAATTCAAGAGTGTGTCGACAGCCCTGTCGTGTAGTACTTCGGCGCTGACCAGAAAACCGATCAACAGACATAAATTGTGGAAATATAAATTTTTGAAACGCTCACATAAAAATGACAGTTCTATTAGTTTTGTTATATGACACTACGAGAAACTGAATAATCGTTTGAACAATTGTACATTTTTGCATATTTTGTCAATGTCAAGGTATTGATAATACTTTTGTTCCAATATTTCAACCTATGCTGTCCAGTATTCGGTACTACGGTATGTTTTTGTTTTGTTGAAGAACACGACAAACCTTTCAGAAACAATGAAAGGATACGGAGTAAATGCACTTGAGACAAAGTCTTTACAAATGTATGGTAGAACCAAGCAAAGTAACAACGCTTTTATTGTTGTTCTTCATCTTGAAGTCACCATGATTTCCGTGATATGTACTACATTTTTTACCTTCCCCATTAGAATATAAAAGCAAGTCAACATAGTACTATAGAAGTGATGACGTCGTTTGATGTTTATACAATGGAAATTATTCCCCAGTCTACATACAATGCTTACAATCTTACCTTTTCTATGGTTAGCATGTAAGACAGCAAGTTCCAATGATCCTTCATGTAAATGTGGATCTATAAGTATGTCATAACCATTTGTGTCTCCAGGAAGCTGTATAGAAAACGGGCTCGAATCTTGTCCTTTAATGACCTCTAAAACTGGATAATCACGCGAAAATCCTTGTGAAATTGATCCCTTATTGTCAGTGTAATCATTTAGAACGTGTTCAATGTCGCCTACTGATAGCTTCACTTGCTCGTTCTTGGTTTTTGCGTCATAGTAATCTTGAATGAATTTTGGCAGGTCTTCATAACGATGAAATTTACCGTCAATTATGCAGCCACCTGGAACTACCTTAATATCCGACAAAGTTATTGCATGAGGCAGATCTGAAGTTAATGATTTTTCAAACTGGTCGGTAACAACATCGTTTACACTTGGAGCATCAGTAACGCTTGAAGTAACTACTGGGGCAAAAATAGTTTTAACGGATGTACTTGATTTGTCATCTGGGTAGCTACTGTCACTTACTATGTCATTGATATGTGACAACCCAGACAATAATTTCGGCAGGTTAATTATACTGTCATGGTGACGTTGTTGTGTATATTTTACTTTTCTGCTTGGCTTCAAAGAAAATCCATTGTCTTGTTTATTGACGCTCTTTGTCGACAAATCATTGTTCAAATTCTTTTGTACTATTGTCAACGGATTGGAATGTGAAAGATACATGCCATGCAATGACAATCCTTTAGCTGGTTTACCCTTTACGTTTGACAGAGCTAAATGCTGCTCCTCATTGTTGCTTTGCTTATTGTTAAGTTTACTATCTACCATATTATTACTTGAATCAGACGCCTTAGATGTGTGGACTATATGAGAGGAAGTAAAATCGGATTGTTTATCTGGAATAGACGGCGGCTGTGACAATAAATTTATTGTTGGTTCATATAAAACAGAGTCTACCTGCACCGAGTGTTGTCTGTAATGTGAATTTAAATCTTTCTTATCTCCATACAATAACAATGTTTCATAATTTGCTGATTTATCAAGTTGTCCAAAAGAACTCTTTTTGTCTTGGTATAAAGATGAAAGCTTATCTTTATATGACAGTTTATTCTTCTTTGCGATATTAAAACTAATGCGCAATCCCTTGTTTTGATTGTTGTGTTTTTTGTACGACTTTTTGTCCTTTAAACTTTTCTTTGAAAGTACTGGTAAGCCTCTGGATAGTGTTTTTCTTATTCTCTGTCGGACACTATTACTTATATGTCCCTTTCTGTGACTACGCCTTCGTCTGTTTTTACCCCTTGAAGACATTTTATAATTATAACCATGCTTTTTGTTATATTTCAATGCATCAATGTTTCCCGATGATTTTACTTTCTTAAAAACGTCTGGATTGAACGTCCTATTAATGTCGTGTGATTTCCTTGTATTCAGAGAATTTGCTGAAGTCGACGTTTTAATTCCATGACGAGGTTTATGTTTACGTTCTATCCTTTCATTATTTGTAATTACTGTAACAGCTTTTCGTTGTTTCCCTGTCCTGCCAAGTCTGTCCCTGGTCTTTATTTTATTTCTTACATTAGTGCTTATCCCTTCATTATTTGTATTTACTGTAACAGCTTTTCGTTGTTCCCCTGTCCTGCCAAGTCTGTCCCTGGTCTTTATTTTATTTCTTACATTAGTGTTTATCCCTTCATTATTTGTATTTACTGTAACAGCTTTTCGTTGTTCCCCTGTCCTGCCAAGTCTGTCCCTGGTCTTTATGTTATTTCTTACATTAGTGCTTATCCCTTCATTATTTGTATTTACTGTAACAGCTTTTCGTTGTTCCCCTGTCCTGCCAAGTCTGTCCCTGGTCCTTATTTTATTTCTTACATTAGTGCTTATCCTTGCATTGATTGTATTTCTCAAACCCTTTTCTTCCGTTGCATGATTTATTTTTCCCGTGGAAATGTTTGTTTTGGTAATATTAGTCCTAGTCCCCACAGTTTTTGTACTTCCTAAATCAATATCTACCCTTGCACGATTTATATTTCTTGTTTCAGGTCTTGCCCTTTCATGTTTTCCATTTTTATCAACGAGACTAAGATCGATTTTATTTCCTATATCATTTTTGATCATACCATTCTTTTTATATCCTGTAGAGTTTTCAACCCTTGCTTTGTTTCTATTTTTTACAGTTATATCCATCCTTTCTGTGTTTGTTTTTACGAAACTTTTATCAGCAAGACCAAGTTCGATCTTATTCTCTATATCATTTTTTATCATAGCTTCCTTTTTATGTCCTAGAGAGGGGTCGAATCTTGCTTTATTTGTATTTTGCACAGTAATATCCCTTCTTTCTGTCCTTGTTTGCCTTAGACCTGTTCCTTTTTTAACTTTATTGGAATGTCCGATACCTGTTCTTATTGTAGCGCTATTGGTATTTCCTAGACCTGTTTCTATCTTAGCATTATTGGTACCTTTACTTGTTACTAGTTTAGCACTTTTGATTTTTCGTAGATCTGAACCCATTTCTTCCCTTTTTGTAGTACTTAGTCTTTTCCCAATTTTGGAACTACTTCCATTTCCTGAATCTGTTACTATTTTAGCGTGATTTGTATTTTTTACAACTGAACCTGTTTTAGCGTTATTGGTATTTCCTAGAACTGTTCCTATTTTAACTTTATTTGTGTTTCCCTGAACTGTTCCTGTTTTAGCGTTGTTGGCATTTCCCATACCTATACCTATTTTAGCGTTGTTGATATTTCCTACAACTATTCCTGATCTAACGTTATTAGTATTTCCTAGACCTATGCCTATTTTAGCGTTATCGGTATTTTTTACAGCTGTTCCTGTTTTAGCGTTGTTGATATTTCCTACAACTATTCCTGATCTAACGTCATTAGTATTTCCTAGAACTATGCCTATTTTAGCGTTATTGGTATTTCCTAGAATTGTTCTTGTCTTAGCGATATTTATATTTCCTAGACCTATACCTATTTTTGCGTTGTTGATATTTCCTAGACGTGTTCTTATTTTAGCGTTATTGGAATTCTCAATTACAGTGTCATAAGAATTGCTAAAAACGTCTACTGGTTTGTCAATAATGCTGTTCATGAACAGGGGCACAGACAATACGGACCTCTTTCTGCGAATCTTCCCTAACAATTTATATTTTCTAAATTCGTTATAAAGCAATCTATTGTTACCGAAATTAGTGATACTCTGTCGCATTCCTAAATCAGTGTCCAGTTTCTGTCCCTCTGCTAGATTACCGGTCGAACCTAAAAATAGAATACCAACATAAATAAGATTAAATTTGAAATCGTCTTAGTATTAATTCTGTGTGCAGTCGAACCTGTTTTAGGAACCACTGAAGGGAAAGCCAGAAAGTGGAATTTGGTGACAGGTGGTAATTAAATGAAGGTTCAGTTCATATGAAATGCACTAAGGTAGACACAACTAAATTTGCCGCGACTTTTCTCCAAAAAATCTTTTTTAGTAAATGTTAAAGGATAAAATGGCATACACCAATGGAAAGCTATTTTTCAAAAAGGATGAAAAAGTTTTCCGTTACCCTTCTATGTTATTTAACTGAAAATCTGAGTCGAAAACAGAGGGAGTTTACCCGGTAAATTGAACACTTGTATTTATTTTTGAAATGCCCTGGGGTTTACGGATCAACCAAAACAAATGGGTCGGGAGTTAATCTCGATTTCGTAGCAAAAAAGTAATTATGTAAATGCTTTATTAAGTATCAACAAAAACGTTTTACCTGTAAACAAATTTATCTTATTTAAAGTAAATGGTAAGTGGGCATTAGTTCTGCAAATTTACATTCTTATTTTTACCCAAACATTTTTATGTAAATCAGTAAACAAATCCAAATTCTGCTTGTTCATTGGTCTTCCGAATAAACAACAAACAAGCACCCTATATGCAAATATAAGTAATCCACCGGCAATGCATTTGATGTCTTTTCATTGGTTAGTTTGTTTGGGTAAATCATTCGCCCATCACTCCAACATGGCATTTCTTTAAAATTTGAGTGAAATTAACATAAAGGTCTATGGAAAATATTTTTTTTGAACTTTGATTATTTCGGTAAATATACCAAGAGTAGCGAAAAAAAAAAGAAAAGAAAATGAGACATATATGTTTTATTATGGCCTTATTTATAACAATTTATACTACTCAACAAAAGAAACGATACACGGTTAATTTTGTTCATATTTTTGTATTTCGCAATTTAAAGATTTTATTTTAGTGTATTAATGTATTCATAACGAAAACGCGTTTATTTATTCCATTTTTAAATTAATTCCGAAACGGAAACGGTCAAAATCCGGAATGGTAGTTTTTCGCCCGCTGATCGAGTTCGCCGATAAATGATGGACGATTTAAATTGTTTGGTGTCAATAATTGGAACACTTCATCAGGTTAACAATTTGCCATCTTAAAAAGTGGGAAATAATGTCTCAATTCGATGCCCCGTTCAATACAAAATCAGCAACGACTTATGACTTAGCAGGACGACTTACGACTTAGCACAACCGGACTGTCAATTTTGATTTTTACCCTTGCAGTTCATTGCTATGTGGAAAAAGGAACAAACTAATGACTTTTGACCACTCTTAACCACACATGCTTATCAAATGATTAATCACTTGTTAGCAGGTCCCTTGAGACGACGCAGCGTCTAGATCGCGTAACGTGCCTTCTACACTTTTGAGACGGTAGTTTGAACGGAAAATAGGCGTGAGGTATTCATGGTTGACATAGCAACAGATGTTTGAAGTCAACGGTCCGAAAATGTGATGGTTTGGCAAAAACAAAATTTTGAAATACTCACTTTTTACGTCTGAAAACAGACATTCCGGATAATGACCTTGACCGTGACCGGCGATGGTTCAGAAATTGTAAGAGAATCTTTGGGGCATAATATTAATTCTAATGTGCAGAAAATACATTTTGGTTATGAGTTATGGCTTTTTGCTGGCAAGTAAAAAAATATGTTTGATAAAATCTTTGTATCGTTTCTTTTGTTGAGTAGTATAGCTACAGCGATTTAAGCTGCGGTAAATTTCGTTGTGGGATCGACAGCTTTAGATCTCATCGGAAATGTTTGCTTAAAACATGTGGTCTCTAAATAAATTTTCACGTTACCAATGAGATATTACACAATATACAAAATTTAGTCCCTGCATTGGTGTTAGTTGCATGGTATGTGCAAGGACAAGTTACAATATAAATTGTAAATATTGCAAATTCATAAACAGAAATGCTACTAAATTATTAGGAAGCAGACGAAAGCAATGACAAGAAATTTTTGAAACCACAATTTTAAAACTATTGAAGACTCGAAATGAATATTAACAAAGGCAACCCTTACTTTGAAACATACACATGTAACATTGTGGTTATTAAATTTTAGTGCACTTGTGGTCAATTAACTGAATCAATTATTATATTTCACAATTGAATGGTTTTTACTTCTTAATTAGAATTCGAAATACGTTTTTAATGGGTGTACGTTTAAAAGTTCAAAAAGTTTAATATTTGCAGTTTTCAATATCTAAAACAGACAGTTTGCTCAATGACAGGAAGCGCAATTTGCTTCAGTTTGTGTTAAAATGTATTCTTAGGCAATTGAATATTTAGTTATTTTTTCATCAAATAACTTGTGAACATCAGAATAAGTTTGAGCTAAAGAGTAGAAGTTTGTTACGTTTTCGTTTCAGTAATCAATTAATTAGTATGAAATGAAAATTAGCGAAGAAAAAGAGCAAGTCCTCCTACAAATACCAATTTCAAAAATCTTTGGTTGTTATATTAAAATATAATGAAGTAACTGTGACATTCAAATTTCTTACTTAAAAATAAGTCAAATCGCTGTTTCCACGTCACTATTTGTACTTATCTTCTGAAATTTTTGTGAAAGAACTAAATTGAAAAAAGAATACTAATGTCAAAGGGGTGGATAATTTCATTAAACTTTGTTGGATGGAAACGCTACATTATAAAAAAAATCATAGAAATGCCTTACTTTTATTTTGTTTTAGATAATAAAAAAACTTGAAAGCAATGCGACAATTCGTTTATTAAGACTTTAACTAATAGACTATTATGTATATATTTCGATTTTTCAAAGAGTTGAATGTGAATATTAAAAGGAATTGTATATATTTATATATATCAGCTGTAAAATGTAACCGAATAGTATATAATAAATTATAATTATTGATCAGAAGTACCTGTATGAATTGATTACATGTATAACAACAATTAAATGTACAACGATTTTTTGCAGCGAATTTTCGCCCTTCCACTGGCTTCGTCAGTCATATATTATAAATTCTCATAAAAATGTGCAATATTACAAAATGTAATATTAGGAAGTTACTGGCCAATTATGAATGCCCTGCCACTAAATGTCTATCTTCGAGAAGCAGGGTTTAAGTTTAAAAAAAATTGTCATTAGGGCAAGGTCAAGGTCAAAATGAGTACAACTTATGGTAGAGCCAGTAAGCTCCTATTTACCAATTATGAACACTCTACCACTAAACGCCCACTTAACGTCTTATTTCTAGGACCAAAGTTAAAGTTTTAAAAAATGTCTAAAGGAAAACATTCAAGGTCAAAACGTTTTCAAATCTGATACCCCCAGAAAACTCTACCCCATATGGCACTACCTGAGAGCTATATCCCATCTAAAGTCATATACCAAATATGAAAACCTTACCACTAAACAATTAACTTCTAGAAGCAGGTTAAAAGTATTTAAAAAAATGCCATGATGGCAATGCCAAGGCAAAACATTCTGGAAATATTGTATAACCGGAAACACCAAAAGGACCGCACATTTCAAATACAAACATCCTACCACTAAACGACTAATTTCTACAAGCAATGTCAAAAATTCTAAAAAAAAATGCCCTTTATGGGCGATGTGAAGGTCATTGCATACAAATATTGTAGCACCAGAATTTTTCATCATAAGGAAGTTGTATAGCAAATATAAACAACCTACCCCTGCACGAATTACATGTAGAAGCAAGATTAAAGTTTTTCAAAAACTGCCCTGAGAGCAAGTTCTACGTCAGAATGTCTGCAAATACAGTAATTACAGAAAGCTCTTATTTTAAGGAAGTCACACTCCAAATTTCAACATCCCAGCTCTAAAGATCTTCATTCAAGAAGCAAGATTTAAGTTTTTTGTTGCTGCCGAAGACACCGACACCAGGGTCATGACAGGTTCGTACCGGTCAGCTTGAAAGTGATGTTTAAAAAAGAAAATCAAGTGCTTTACAAGGATCCAATATTGCACAATCATAAAGAAATAAAATTATGCACAATCCGATATCGCACGACCATATTCACAGAAGATCAAATGCAGAACCCAATTTAGTTCAGTGTATATAAAGGTCACAACAATATGTATGAAAGTGTACAACACATCCATTATGCCGTACATGACATAATACAACTATATACAAACTCATTTTTACAACTTAGTATGTAGAACTAAACATATTGTACATCTATATGTAGAACTGACCATCATACACAATACCCGGTATATATTGTCTCACTGTATATAGAACCCATTCACAAAAAATGCAAAACATAAGCATCCTAATTATCCAAATCCATCATCCAAACTCCTCTACTTTACATTACGACTGTCTTGAGCGTGTGTAGTTTTACATATATGTTTTGTTTATTTATTGTATTTTGTGTTTATTTAACAGTTTTCTGTATGCTTTACACCTGCTTTGCCTTTTGGATTTCGGCTTTGGACAATTCTGTTTGGTAATTTTGTTATTACCCTAATTTTCTGACTTAACATGTGACTGTGTTTTCTTTCTTTTGTGACTTCAAAACAATGTTTAAAAATACTGTCAACAAAAAGAAAATAACAATGCATTGTTCTCTTTTCAATACCGAGTAATAATTTAACTGCGAGAATTATCAACTACATAATTATATGTGAATAATTGTTCATAGCTTGGTTGATCAAAGAGTTGTTAATTAAAAGTCTCCCCTAAATCAATTGTCCAAAAACAGTGAACGGTGTGTTCACGTTTCTCCAACTTTTGAATTTTTGGTATACAAGTAAGAAAAATAAAGTGGGAGAATAGTGAATAATATGTAAATAATGTTAATTAAATTTACCTGTAATTAGACCTACAGTGAATCCAGTATTAATTTAAAGTTTCATAGTTTACATTTTTTACTATATAACAATAATAAAAGCTTACAATTACCCTATTTTCATTGTGGATTGAAAAGTTGAATGCTGCATGGAAAAAGGAATAGCGAAGAAGATATTTTACGGATGATGTTATTTTATTTTTTCAATGGATGTTGTATAATTTGTTTTTTTTTTAATTTAGTTTGGTATACAAGTTTTTTCAGTCTCCTTCAACTTAAAGTATACATCTCGCAAGCATACATATCAATCTAAAGCACTTGTATCATACAAAGTAAAAATAATGTCTAAACATCTCAAACATAGCAAAGCAGGGACAGTATATACGAATGTATAGTCCCTGAGCAAGCAACCAAGTTACTTGTTTCATACAAAGCATATGTATATATTTACCAAGCACAAATGTCATACTAAGCACTAATATCCTACAAAATTCTAATTTCGATATGCAGTAGGGATTTTGCTTGGTCTGCGTAGCCCTGGACGCTGAGTTGGCTTTGTACCAATCTGAGCTACGAGTTGACATTCTGTTGTAGCTGCGGAACCGTAGCTCTATTGTCCTTGTGCTGATATTTTTTTTTTATTGTTACGGACTGTAGTCCACTAAGTAAAAATATATAAAGGATCTATAAGGTTTCGGTTTAGGCGGCCAAGTCTGCTGTTGTTGTCACGGTATTTCTTGGTCTGTGAAATGATTACATGTGTTATTGGTTATGACGGCAACTTTCTAATTTAGGAAATTTCGCCCTTGAATAATACGTTTATATGTTTCAATTGACATGCTGTTGATACTCTTACAAAGGATGCACAAATAACTGAAATGTGGGTCTTTTGCAATTTTAGACTATTTGATTTTAGTCAAAGATAGCAACTCGACCCTAAATAACGTATTTACAAATTGTTATAATTTTTAACATTAAATTTCAAAATTCTGATTTTAAGAAACTAAATTCACTGTAACTTATACACATGCTTACTACTACACGTGCAAATATAGTGACCACAAAGGATCACATGTTTTTGAGAGATATAGGCTCACATCTGGATGTGTCTCCGTGGAAAAAACTATAGTTTATGATGAAAATAACAAAAATAATGTTCATGATAAATAGCATGTTACTTTAAACAACAAAATTCATAATGACCGTTTTTCTGTTTGATAAAAATATAATAGTACATGCCTCGGACAGGTTTACGATAATGATTCAATCCATGGCAACGTTAAATTTACTAGTTTGAAACATGCATCAATGAAACAATTTGGAATATCCATTTACTATCTATTCGCCGATGGATTGGCAATCTTTTTTTAAAAAGCTTCTAAGTTTTTTTTCTCTTTATGAGAAAAAGGCTTATCACCAACAGTATATAAACATTTTAATCAAATATTATAATTTATGGTTATTAATTTAGAAGCATCAATAAAAAGGACATAATTATATAACTATTTTAAACTTTAATAATAATTCAGAAATTTATTAGAAAAAACATGCTGTAATTCTATAAAAATTAATTTTAATTTTCACTTCGTCCAGATCTCACTATACTCTGCCAATATTAACCATTTTAATTGCTATAAAAACACCAAGCTCAACTATTGTTTGACACAAGTGGGAGAAACGTGAATCAGAAAATTGGAAAGTGGGAGAAACGTGAACAAACCCAGTGAACAACACTTAACATCTGATTTATCTCGCAAAAAAAATAATAATAATAATAAGCAACTGAAAATGACCAAAACACATTAACAGAAAAGGCCTTGCCCCTCGGTTATTTCAAACATTGTGTCATTCTATACAAGATCAATAATTTTTAAAATGGAAATATTGAAGAATTTTCTTTTTGAGATTATTTTCTGACATAAATGTTTGGAATAAAGCAGTAAAACTACTGTCGATTCCAAACCTTCGTTTTTCACACCTTAGGTACAAAATTTATGCCCTATTGACAGATAATGTGAAAATTAACCAATATTATCAAACGATCATAAAGTTATACCAACCTACAGAGCCTTTTTCGTTGTTTGTATGATTTGTTTGAGCTGTCGACTGAACTCTTATCTTTATTATTACATCTGTAGATGGAAATGATGTTAACCCATTCAGGTCTGTTTGATGAGTACCCTCTTTACCAACAGTACCGGCAGGAGACACAGTCGACTTTTTTGTCGACGGTGACTGTACAGAGTTACCTGAAGTAGCTGCTTTTGTCCGTCTTATGTCAGTATCTTCTTTCGAATTCACAATTCCATTATTAGAACCTTTCTTCGTTTTCACGTTGCCCTTTTCGGTGTCGGAAGAATTAAGTTTACTTGATACTTGTTCATTTCTTTCTTTTGTATAGACGGACATTTGTTTTGTTGGTATAACTGATTTTCCAATATACTGAGGGAGTGATGTTGATTTAAATGAAAACTGTCCCTTCTGATATTTTTTCTTGTTTATAGTAAATGTATGCATTTTACTAGCAGTAGATATTATGAATTCCTCGCCATTCTTCTTATCCTTTAAAATATTACTTTGTTTTGTAGCTTTTGAGTGAACTGTTGTCGACGGTTTCATGCTATTCACATTAAGGGTGTTTACAGGCTCAAATGGTACCCTCGAACTGTTCTTTGGGTGCTCAGTTACAGAATGATTTTTTATAACGTCTTTTCCACCGTTGTGAATAGCTCGAAATGTAACCTTTGATGTCACTAAACCTTGAGTACCGTGTTTCCTTACTTTAAGTTCGAAATTTTTTGGTTGAGTAGAAATCGTTATACTCTTCGCTGTTGCTTTAATCTGATTTTTCGCGAAACTTTTGAAAGGATCGATTGACGAGTTCTTTGGTACAAAGCCGGCGGTCATGGTAAATTTTGGATCGTTGGGTACTACAACCACACCCGATTTGGGGTTGTTTGTTTCAGCTGTCTTATTTACATTGTTGATACTTTTTGTAGGTTGTGCAATGGGGAGAGTAGCAGTCTTTGACATCAGGTTAGTGACCTTTACTTTCTTGCTATTAGGCGTAGGAACAATAAGTCCCACACTTTTGTTTGTTGTTGGTTTTGGAGACTGAAATTTTTCCTTTCTTAGTTGTTTGTTTGTGTTTTGCATAGTTAAATTTTTAATCGCGTCGGTAAATACGATATTTTTTTTGTTTTTGTGCGATTTATATTTGATTGAAGTATTCATTTGTGTCTTTATTCGAAACACATTGTTAATACTTTTGGCAACATTTGCTTTTTTATTCAGTGTATTTTCTACTCCCATTCCTTGCGGAGAAGCAGTAACAAATCCCTTCCTTATACCTGACGAAGGTGGCAAATCTATAACAACCGAATTAGAATTTAACTTTATAGTATCGACTTGTCCATTGCTTAAAGTGGATATTTTGCTGTTTACTGTTTGACCCGGTTGGTTTGGCAATAAATTCTTGGCAGAGTTTTTCTGAAGAGAATTCTGTGAAGACATATCACTATTTTGATTAGACGATGCTGATAACTTTCCACTTGTATCATAGGTACGTAAAACGTCTTGTTGATTATAAGCGGTTGTTGGTTTAACACTTGTTCCATAACTTGAAGCAGTTGTTTTCTTCAAGCCAGCGCTATGGACTTTCAAGTGTAGTTGAGTTACAGAGGTTTCTATTTTTGGTACTGACTGGACACTATTTTGCAACGTTGTATCAGGTTGGTGTGAGGGTGATATTACTGATCCTTTAACGCTTTGTTTATTGACCTCGGATATTGGAACTGTTCCTGACAATGTGGAAGATGACATGGGTTCTGCAGCATTGTTCTTATTTCCATGGTTTGATATTTCCGGCGTTGTCCCGATATTATGAGTTGCAAAGTCTATTCCTTGATTCATATTGCTTTTCGGATACGTTTTGAAATTGCGTGAAGGCTGGAGGATAGCAGTGTTTGGTTTATTTTCATTATTGTTTATACTTTGATTCAAGGAAAGAAAAGTATTCTCTGGCGTTGCTTGTGAAAACGTATGGACTCGGTCAGTCGGTAGAATATTTGTTATTGCTAAATTCTCTGTAGAGGTTTTCAGGTGTTTTTTACTAACTTGTCGTGAAATTTCAACTCGAACAGTTTGATTATCAGTCGGGAACTGGTTTACATTTTTAAGCTCTAAATTTCTGTTATTTTTGTCGTTTTGTATTGAAGCTCTGTCTGTTTGTTTGTTCCTATTAAGATTCGCAGCATTTAGATCAGATAACATAATCTGTGAAGTTTCTATATTATTATGTTCTTCCATGCTCTTTTTGTAGATGTTGTCATTTTTTATTGATGTCTTGTTTGATATGGTATAATTATTCATATTCTCGATAATAAAAGCAGGGGAAATAATCTGAGACGCTCCTTTAGCAAACCCTTCCGTCGTTGCTGTTTCATGAAGGGGATTTCCCTGTTTCTTTGTTAGACCTTGTGAAGATAATATTTCAGTTGGTGACATTTCTGGTTTATATACTGACACATTTTTATCTCTAGGTGATATATACAAGTCTCGTTTGTCGTGAGATGTGATTTTTCCTGATACGTCTGTTTTTGAAAAAGTCAATTTATTACTTGAAGTGTCACCACCGGAGAGGCTGGTCTGAGAAATATTTATTTGCTTATTAGATATTTTCGCTAATGAATTTTCCATCGGCTGTGGATTGTTAGATCCTATTTTATCACCTGCATTATTAGACTGATTCGTTATTTGATTATTTTCAGTATTTTTAGCTGTACCTTGAGACTGATTTAAGGGGTCATTTTGAGTAGAAATGTTCTTCAAGTTCTTGTCGATTGTTGATCCTTTATGAGCATGTGCCTTTTGAACGGAAGATGATAGGTCGCTAGATGACGACGAATTACCCGTCCGTACAACGGAAGTAGCACTTGACAAATCTATATCTGCCGATGAAGATGTAAGATTTTCACTAGAATGTCCTTCCAATGTTGTCGACTTTGATGGCTGTACATCAGCCTTTTTAGCACTAGCTGTAGACACCTGTTCAGATATGTGTGGTGACTTCCATACATCAAATATATTCTTCAGTCTTTGAAATATTGTTTTGCCGTATTGATCGTCGTCATCAGCAAAACATCCTCCCAAAACCATGCCTGTAAAATGTGGAGTAAATGAACTTATTAGAGGTGGAGGTAAAGTGTCACTTTGTAAGCTGTCTGTCAAGTTATCTTGAAGTTATAATTAAGATGGCTTTGCAAATGTTTTGAAGTTTTTAATGGTAAAAGGTTTAACAAATGCATATATTTCAAAAGTCTAGTTCATTATTCGCCGCCAGGAGGCGGCAAATATAATTGATACGATATTCTGAAACTTCAGTGGACGAGCACGTGACCAGGAGCAGTTGTTTGTTTTCCATTAGAATCGATCTAATGTGTCCTAATCTTTTACAATGAAGATACCTTTTCAATAAGATAGGAAATATTTTTGAATTATTTATTTAAGAAAATTGTTTACAAAATTATTAATTTAATTTTCATTAATATTATAACTAATGTGTAAGATAAGGGAGACGGGTTATGCTTGCTTGACTTTTCTGTTACATGTCCGGAGGAGTGTGTCTGGATATCATGATGCAGATGCATGATTACCTTAATTGCAATGGTTTTTGGGGGTTGCATATTGTTTCCAATTATTATTGTTATTATTACTATTAATTTTTGGTTGTTCATAAAAAAAAATAATAAAAAAATGATAAATACATAAAGCGAGAACCAGCGTATCCGGCGCAATCTTTTTACCAAACACGTGTGTCTCAGATATGGGTTAATTGATATAGGTCAACATTAGTGAGAGTGAAAACAAAAGAAAA
>MJUU01036110.1:58912-76575 GCA_002080025.1 Modiolus philippinarum
ATCATCTTTGAAATACCATCAAGTATAAACACGGGTCAAATTGCTTGACTGCTGTGTAATGATTACTGTTACAGCTGTACTAGTTCTACACTATAAATTATCTCAAATGAATAAAATCTAAATTACTCTATTGGCAATTACTAAGCAAATATATAAAATAAGCTGTTGACTGTATTATCATTTGGAAATAAATCGATACTAATTAAGAATGTCTATTAAAACAATGGTTCAACATTACAATCACCAAAAACAAGCCAGCCTTCAACTGATTCAATCAAATGAGAAACAATCTCACAAATTTAGGACATTTTGGTGTTGTCAATCTATATTTACTATTAAAAACAAAATTAATGTCAAATTGAGAGGTTGGTGTACGGGCCATATGTTTCACTCTCACGGTTGTTACGCTTATAACATTTTTTTAATCAACGTGTATTAGAATGCCATTTCATTATATAAAATATTTTCTGTAAGATCATCTTTAACGGAAGAAAGTTTCATTTTTAATATGAAACCAGTAAACATAACAAACATGAATTCAATGATCTCAGATTATATTTAATACAAACAACCATTATTGTTAACATTTTTTGCAATTTTATATATATACTTTTTTTTACAATTGTTTTCAACTAAAAAAAATGAGATGTTTTTATACAGTTAAAGTTATAAGATCCTAGTCACATCTGTTTTGTTGGTGTGTTCCCTGAATGCCAACATTCTTAAAACCACGTAATTAAATATTGTTGTTTTAGTAGTTATGAAGGGGTACAGTAAGGGGCTTGATTATATGTCCTGATTAGCATAATTAGATATAAATTTTATAAATCAAATAAGTTAAACATAAGTAGACAAAATGAATGAATATTGTAAACAATAGTGTAAATGTTGCCGTAAGATATAACAATAATGATAAAAAAATATTTTTTTAAATTGATTTTGTAAAGTTTGTTGTGAAAAGTGAGAAAATATATATAAATATACACAATTTTTAGGGGTATAGGTGTTAAAAATATAAAATAATCAAAACAGTTGTAACAGAAATATGAAACAATAGGCTCTCAATAACCTGCATCGCTCAAATGGACAATGCCAGGCTGATACATACAGTCAAATTTACTTCTAAGCTTATATGGTCTCATTCTCAAACTATGTAGAGAAACCTTTATGTTATTTTGTCAAACATTCAACCTTTTCCCTACTGCCTGCAATATAAGATAAGAGATGAATCTGCACTCTGCAGGGCATAATTTTTAAGAACTATTGTTTCAAAGTTTATTTCAAACACAGACTAAATGGCTTCAGAATATAAGATGTTTGAATGTACTACTTGAAAGGTACAGACTTGTAATACTATTTTCAAGGGAAACTGTGATTTCAGAAACATTATGATTAAGTCTCACTCTAATTAATCCAGTTGTTTCACAGGAAAAGATCTTTGAATGTTCTTTCGATAGGGTTCAATATTTCACAACGTTCCCTGATTGTCCCCATTTAGGCACAAAAATTGAAATTATTTGTTATATAACTTCTAAGGCCATGGAAAAATAATTTATTGGTTCTCAGGCCCTTCCTCATCTTCTGTATTTTTTCCGCTCTCTCTTTTTTTTATTGTAAATATTGTATATGTGTACTTTTGTCATGTATAAGTATTAACTATGTACTGTATACTTCTCTATACCATTGGAATGTTTGGTTTATGAGAATAAAGCTTCTTGTCTTGTCTCATCTAGTTGAAGGCTTGAAAAAAAAGCTTTTCATTCACCCTATATTTTGCCATGTCAATAAAATAAAATTACTTCCCTCACTACATTTTTTTTATGGTTTTTACCATGTAAAAAGCTGCCTCTTCTATTGAAGAAAAAATCACCTCCCTCCCTCAACAGTTTCAATGAAACATGGCCTAATAAAAGATGCTTAGCTTAATGATTCAAGGTTTATTCCAAAATCAACTGTAATTTCTTGATCGTTGAATATATAAAATGCATGGAATAAGTTATTTAGATACAAAATATTTTTTTTTGTTTTTTTTTATTGGAAAACAAATTGATATTTGAATTAAACTTAGAATTTTTACTTCCCTTTTCAGGTAAAAAATTAATAATACTTACAGATTTGTTTTGAAAGTGTGTGTTTTTTTAAGAACTGAAATAAGAATCTTTTAAATTAAGAGTTAAAAATATAATCAAATTGACAATTAAGATCGCACAATATTTCCCAGGTAATTAAGAGGTACAATATTAACCTACATGATGCCCCTTAATCCTCACTAATTAGCACCTACAGAATTCTTTGATTTTATAAAATGTTGGCATGGGCGATGCACGATGGGGCGGATTGGCATATCAATGGGGCGGGAAAATGTGTAACAATGGGGCGGAAAAATATGTATCAATGGGGCGGATTCACCTGTTTCCCAAATGGCTGAAATTACCTTTAAATCAGTTAGATTTTAAAATAATTTATTAAATGTATTGCAAAAAACATTGACATTTAGTAAAATTTTACAGTAGTGTAAAAGTGCAGTCTCGAGATTAAAATCGAGATACCGTATTTTCATCAAGTCTGCTCTCGCTGTGTTTTTTTTCCGAGAATTTTCTTTTCGATGTTGCGCTTGGACATTTCATGATTATGCTCCAAAATTTCAGAAAGCCACCTTGTACAATCCAAGTCATTTCTTGACTTTGCTTTTCTGTTTAAGGTACATCGCCAAGAAATTTGGTCACATTTCCAAAAAGAATCTTGTCGGAATGAATAGCCATCAACAGAGACATTTAAACAAATTAAATTTATTATTTATTTTCAAAAATCTAGTTTTATAAATTATTATTTCAGTTGCAAATATTTCCAATAAGAACATGTTTTTTTTTGTAAATAACCCCCTTACAAATACAGATTTTTTTCGCCCCATTGATACAAAATTTTTTCGCCCCATTAAAAATTTACAGGTATAAAAAATCCGCCCCATTGATATGCGGCCGTTGGCATTCAGGCACACAGCCGTTTTGTTACGTTTTTACTTGAAGTTTTAAAATTTTCAATAAACATATAAAGCAAGTTATTTTTATTGTTTTTCAGTTACTATAATGAATTTGACAGTGTATGCTTGTGCAATAAAAAAGAATCTTTATTCTATTAGGTTATGACTCTGTTGTCAGGTTGTTGCCATTGTCTGTACATAAATTGGTCCAATGCGATACATTTTAATAGCTTCAGCTAACCAATTTTTAATATGAACAGAATGATACTTGCAAAAAAAAGAAATACTAATAATACTAATATATATATAATATTACAATCCAATCCATTTGTTAAAAAGGGGTTCTTAGCTCACCTGACTCAAAGGGTCATGTGAACTATTGCCACCATGAAGCATTCGTCGTTGTCATCCATCATAAACTTTTCTTATTTTCATCTCCTTTGAAAGCACGGCCAATTTGGACCAAACTTGGCAGGGATGGTCCTTGGGTGGTTCCCTTTCAAAATTATATCCGATATCCCTTCCCGCTAAAAATGTTCAGCATGTCAAGGGCTGTAATCTTATGCAGTAGTGACAAGAATCAGGCCACAGTGGCCTAGATATATGGTAAGAGTTTAAGTGACTGCTCATATGTCATGTAATATTAGAGATGGGATCAAACAATTTTACATGCAGATGTCTTTGAGGGAAAAGGATTTAATTTCATGGTCCACTTACACTGATTGAATTTAGGTCAGAGTTCATATCTTAGGTACTATAAGAGATAGTATCATGTTATCTTGCATGCAGTTGTCTCTAAGAAAGAAAACAAAATTAAACAAGAGTTTGTTCGTCACTGTGACCTACATTTCATGGTTCAATGATTGGTTAAAGTTAAGGTCAGAGCTTATATTTCGTGTACTATAAAAGTACAATAACACATTTCCAAGACATACACTCTACTTGACCTAATATGGCGGCGAATTGATGATTTGCATCAATTTTTAACTTGTACACCTTTAATGTTTTGTCTTGTGTTGTGTGCCCTGCGTGTCATACTTCGTTTGATAAAAAGGTCTACGTTAATATATCAGAAATAAATGGTGCGACGGTAAGTTTGAATTATGATTTGGTGAATTTAAATGACGAGTGCAAAGCATGGGGCAGATCATGCTTACCCTTCTGGAGCACCTGATGATACATCAGTTTTGTAGGGTTTCACACTGCTAGTGCTTTAGTTATGTGGCGTTCTTGTTCATTTTTGTTTTATTTGTTTTGTCTTTGTCATACTGTCTTAATTCGTGTTGAATATGAATTGCCGTGATTTTGGATTTATGATTTTAGAATTAACCCTTTCCTCATTTTCGCTTCGGTATTCGTTTGTTGATGCATCTTTAATGTTAGTTAAGAATGATAATAATTTGAGTACATTTCAAAGACGTAAGGTAATGATATGTCAGGGGAACGGCGCAGCACAGTTTGAGGATTTTTGGATGTTGATTGGTTGTCAAGCATGTCATTGATATAAATGTTAAACCGAAAATAGATAGAAAATTTGTAAGTTTCACTTAGTTGTTAACGACAAGGCTACATTGTTGTCTGTATTTCACATGATTTTTATATATACCTAGCATGCTCGAAAAATTATTATATGGAGACACCAAGTGTAAAATGTGCTGTCATTGACCAATAAAGTCTATCCGTGGTGTATGACCCTTTGTTTTAATTTTAGGGTTAATAAGTCTTCCAAACGAAGTTTGGGTAGACTTATTGTTTTTTATTTCCATGTGCTTAACTGCTCAATTTGGGTAGGTATATAAAGTTTTAAAGCTACTCTGGTCAAATTGTCATATTTACTCATGAAATTGTCCGACACTTCGACATTTCTATTTCGTCCTCAATTATTTTCGTTGTTAATTTATGTCACTTTATTGGTCGTAAATTCAAATTTTGACGCCTTTACCACATGTTACAAAACTAAGACAATAAAATATTCTATCATAAACAAATATATGACATTTAATATCGATATTAATCATCCTAATTCAATTAGAAAACCACCAGAAGTATTTATCTTATGTAAATTTCCTGGTTAGTCATAAACTAAATGTATGATGGATAAAGGAACTATTAAGACCAATTTCACATTTCGAAATATTCATATTAAAGCCCGTCACAATACACATGTGCTATTTTGAGTTAGGTGTTCAGTAATTAAATACATAAGTTACTGTGAATTTAGTTTCTGCATATGGCTATTTCGACAACTTATGTTTCCCTAGTGCAGATCAAAGAGAAAAATATAAAAAAAAAGAGAGAGAAAAAAAAATGATCATTTTGGATTATTCGTTTTGGATTGAAGGTTTGCTCTGAACTGATGTTAGCTCTAATCTGACGTAAACAAACCACAAAAAGCAAAAATCAGCTTAGAGGAGGGCACTTGGAAGACCTTCCTTAGATATAATTTTTTTCTCAGTAAAATTTAGATGTTGCAAGGTTCGAATAAAATTGATTATCAGTACGAAAGACAGCAGATCCATCGACCTAATAATAGTAAATAACTTAAATGCTAATTAAAAGGGATAATTCTACCTTAGTACAAAGAGATAGTTCAAGATAGATCTTAGTATATATAGAAGAGTGTGGTGCATGTCACTGGGAATCTACCAGGTAATGATTGGTACATCTAATAACAAAAACTATAACGAAGTGATAAAATAAACTTAATGTCAATTTGATTTGTTTGAGGCAGTTAAGATAAGTTTACGTTTTTTGCTTGTTCTTTTCAAATCAATTTGTCAATTAAATTATATTATTTTCATTTCTCTTTCAGATTGACATAACTTGATTGACGTATTGACATATTGTCGTCAACTTCAGCGTTTCAGAGAAGAATGTAGATTTATTTCCTTCACACACGGGTTTGTTTTAAGTTATAAGGGACTTCAATGAAAATACAGAATAACAGGAACGTTTTAACGGTTACCCAACGTGAAATTTAGAACATCTATGTCATCTATCTTGAAGGCTAAAGCAAACCCATAATTGCATTACAAGCTTTATAAATTAAATCAGGGTCCTTTGTGCAATACATCAAATTAACCGTAGGAAAGAAAAATAAGTAACTTTAAACAAACTGGACTTTACAAAAAAAAAAATTAAAAAAAAAAATGTGCAAATCTGTTGCTATTTTGGACTCGTTAGAATAATAAACAAGTTTTTTTTCCTCCACATGTTGAATAACTATCCAAAGTCGCCTGCTTACTGTGTCTGCTTAGACTTGAATAAAGCGAAAATGTTGTAAAGTTGTAAATAACAATGTCATTTTCTGTAATCTTATTATAAACATTTACACAACCATCTTATAAGGGCCTAATGGGCTTCTGCATTCACAAACTAACGTTGAGGACATAAACTCCGAACTGTTTGCGTAAAAATGGGTAAAAAAAATAAATGAAATTGAAGTAAATTTCAGTTCTGGATATGGTAATTTCGGTAGCTTATGTCTCATCAGTTAAGAGCAAACATTTGGAACTCCAAAAATAAATACATAAATAAATAACTAAAAAACTAATACAAACGTTAAAAACTTAAATGAAAGAAAATGAATTAAACAAAGGCAAAAAATGTTAAGCAATCGAATATTAAGCTGTACTCACAAGACAAGATACAGAAGTTAAGAACAGCAGACCCCATTCCACTATTCAATATTAAGTACGTTTCATTTACAAAAAAATACCACGTTCGATTTAATTAATTCAATGACACTTGACAAGTGCATAAATTAAAATGAAATTTAAGATCCATAATTAATTTTTGATCCAATATGACAATATTTTGTTAGATGTTTTGCGTCATTTCAGCACGCTCGTTTTGAGGTTATGTGATTTAATTATGCTTTTTATATAACAGAGCTTGAAGTGAGTTTTTTTTTTGAAAATAAGAGCAAAATAAATGTAAAAAAATAACAACTGTCATCAGTCTAAGAAAATTATCTTACAAAGTTTCAGTGCAATAATTAACATGATATTATCAAAAATTTATCCACGAACTACCATCAATGATATATATTCAAATATGATAGATATAAATACATTTGTCAGCTTCGTTTACTTTCTCTTTCTGTAATGCAGTGTATTCAGGGTTTATGATTTTGGTTCTTGCTTCAGTATTCATTTGAAAATTTATCTATGCATACCTTAATGTATTTACTTAGAAATGAAATTTGGTTGGAACCAGGAAAGGTTGAAATTTTGACGTCATTTTACAGTCATCTAGGAAATGGTTGCCATTTTTAAACTTTTTGCCGACTGCACTTTCAGTAATGGTTATCTAACTACCTGTCAGAATTCATTTGATTATAGCGATCTTTTTTTCCAGAATAGACCGAATAGTAATCTGTGGGATAAGTAACAACAATAATAAAGAAGACAATAATATGAATAAGGGATGATTATCGTCAATAAAATGTTGTACAATGATTATGTCAGGATTATTGCGGGAACTTTTACTTATATTTATTGTAGACGCCTATTATTGTTTACGTCGCTTTGGGCGGAAGTAACGTAAGATAGCAATAAAACTGTAGAGTTTAATGGACGTTCGTTTACTGATAGTAACTGTATAGTTAGAATACCGCCGTGCCAATGGAGATCGAAAAGCTGAAGTCGCTTCGTACAGGGAATAAGAGTGTTATCACTAAACTTTTCCGAAAAAATGAAGATGCAAGAGAAAACCGTAACAACAGTGACTTCGACATAGAGGAAGTGATTTCGACATTTGAGAAGATTACGCAAAAAAAACATCAGTGGAAAACTTGAATGAGAAAATTCTTGATTTAACAGGACCGGAAGATGTTGAAAATGAACTTTTGGGTTCGGAAGATTATTCATTGATTTTGGAAACAAAGATTCGACATGCACGTAAGTTTTTTCAAGAATTACAAACACCGCAATACACACAACCTGAAAGTCCTTCACGCAAATCTTCTAACTCCATGAGACTAAATGCAGAGTGTCCACTGTTTATCCCATACCAATCTTCTACATCAGATAGACTTTATGAGAATCCACACACGCATATCAGTCCTGCTGTCAATTTACAACCAAGCGTATTATCTACGGCAAGTAATCAGAGCCATCGCTTACCAAAACTAACCCTGCCTACANTTCTGGGATAGTTATGAATCAGCAGTACGTCAAAATCCAACATTGACAAATATACAAAAATTCAACTATCTGAAAGCACAATTACAAGATGAGGCCCTGGAATCAATTGCAGGATTCGCTCTTACTAATGTAAACTACGACGAGGCAATCAACGTATTAACTGAGAGGTTTGGTCAGACAGATAAAATTATGAATGCTTACATGCAGTCCTTACTTGAGATTCCACAACCGAGAAATCAACTTGCAAGCCTACGCAAATTTTATGATTAAATGGAGGGATACGTCAGGGGTCTTGAAGCATTAGGACGATCCCAAGACACATATGGTAAATAACTCGTACCTATCATATTGAACAAATTGCCCGGGGAAATCCGGAATACCTCGCCAGAGAACACAAATCTAGTCCTTGGTTGTTGAGCGATCTTCGGAAAGATTAACATTCTTGACGCGGGACAAGAAATCGAAATGCCACAGAGTTTAGCCACCACTTCTTTTTTCCATGCGGGAACAAAGTCGTCAATGTCGCCAAGAAAAACAAAAAAACCAACGCATCAGCCAATCGATAAGCGACCTTGTGTTTTTTGTAAAGAGATGCACGCCCCGTCATATTGCACCAAAGTAACAGACCCGACAACACGCATGCATATTGTTAAACGGGACAAATTATGTTTCAACTGCCTAGGTAGCCATCGCGCTTCTGAGTGTAAGTCTAAACACACGTGTAAAAACTGTAATAAAAGACACCATACTAGCATATGTAAAGAGCGTAATATGACTTTTGTAAGAGAAACCGACAGGAAAGCCCAGAATGAATCCAACAAGACTTCAACACAACATGTAAATGAAAATACTAATGACGACACAAAGATACTCTATACACAGTCAGTTGAAACCAGTTCAGATATTTTACTGAAGACAGCTGTTCCACCGGTGGGTTCAGACAAGTATTTTGTTGATGCAAATATTCTATTTGACGAGGGGGCTCAGAGATCATTCATAACATCAGAACTTGCTACAACTCTTAACTTACAGACAGAGGGGACAGAGATACTACACTTGTCATCTTTTGGAGGAGACAACAACAAAAGCAGACACTTGGAAAAGTCGACAGTATACCTTAGAACTGAAACCAATCATAAAATACCAATCAAAGTACTGATTGTACCACAAATCGCTACTCCGTTGCAAAGTCACAGGAGCAAGATCGACGACAGTTACAGGTATCTAAGGGGTCTTAAGCTAGCTCACCCGATAAGCCAGAACTATACATTTGATATAGCCTTACTAATAGGGGCTGACTTCTATTGGGACATTATTGAGAACCATGTAGTTCGAGGGAAAGGCCCGACGGCAGTGAAATCCAAGATTGGATATCTACTTTCAGGACCAGTATATAGAAACAAGGAAGTTAGTACAACAACCTAGCACAGTATACTTGATGTCATGATATCGCATAAGAAGGAAGAATATGACTTGGAAAAGTTTTGGATTTTAGAGTCAATAGGAATAAATAGTAAGGAGGCTCAGGAAGAGGATGACAAAATTTTGAAATCTTACCAGGAAAATTGTATCGAATTTCGAGAAAGCAAATATTACGCAGGATTACCTTGGAAGGAGGAGCACGAAGAACTACCGACGAATTATATGATTACGAAAAAGAGAACAGAGAGCGTCATCAGAAGACTAAACCAGAAACCCGAATTATTGCGGAAATACGGAGAAATAATCACAGATCAGGAAAGGAGGGGATTCATCAAGAAAGTTGAAACTGACAATGACACGAGCAACACAGTGCATTACATTCCGCATCACCCAGTTCACAGGGATTCAACCACCACTCCTATAAGAATCGTTTATGACTGCAGTTGCCGCCAATCACAGAACTCACCGAGTTTGAACGATTGCTTACAAGACATTCCACCAAAACGTAATGATTTGACAAAAATATTAATGAGATTTCGCGCAAACCCTATTGCTATGACAAACGACATCGAAAAGGTGTTTCTTCATGTAGGTTTAAAAGATACTGATCGAGATGCTACCCGTTTTTTATGGTTTAAGGATTCGTCAGACCCAAAGCAGAGTCAGAGCCAGCTGCAAACATATCGTTTCAAGTCTGTTCTTTTTAAAGCGACCTGCTCCTTATTTATATTAAATGCTACGCTATTAAAACATTTACAACTTAACAGGTGTTCAGCAACAGAAATTATGGAAATTATGGAGAGGGACTTGTATGTGGACAATATTTTGTCAAGCGTAAGGACAGAAAACGAGGCACAGAATTACTTCATGAAATCGAGGCAGATAATGGCAGAAGCAGGATTTAATCTAAGATCTTGGTCTTCAAATAATGACAAAATACGACAAATGGCCAAGGATGAAAACATTCTCGACAAAGACACAAAGACAAAAGTTCTAGGAATGCTATGGAATAGTGTAAATGATAAACTTATGTATCCAAAACTGAACTTTCCAGCTATTGAAGAAAATATCACAAAGCGCCAGATTTTGAAATATGGTTCCAAAATTTACGACCCTCTAAGACTACTCAGCCCAGTAACGATTAGAGCGAAAACGTTAATACAAGACTTATGGAAGGGTGGACTCGATTGGGATTAACAAGTACCGGAAAATCATAAGACAACATGGACCGAATTAATTCAGGACATTAAACAAGCAACCAGTGAAAGTATACAGAGATGTTATTTTAGAGCCACAAACACGAACGATCAACACATTGTACTACATGTGTTCACAGACGCCAGTCCAAAAGCGTATGGATCTGTAGCATACTTGACCCAAGGAACGGAAACTTCACTCGTAATGTCAAAAAACACAATTAGAACTTATGGCCGCAGTCATCGGCTCCAGATTAGCTAACCACGTAAAATCAGCGCTCAGTGTTACAAATGTAGTTTTTTGGACGGATGGTAGTATTGTTCTGCATTGGTTGAAATCTACAAAACCACTTAAACGATTTGTTGCGAATCGAGTAAATGAAATCGCGGAAGCTACAAACCAAAGCGAATGGAGGTATTGTCCAACGGCATGCAACCCTGCGGATTTAGTAACTAGAGGTATAACAACCGAACAATTTATTAACAGCAAGTTGTGGAAGGACGGACCGGAAAGGCTGACAAACTGCAATCAATGGCCAGAATCTAAAATAAACGTGAAGACCGTTATGACAACTTTGATAGAAGAAACTAACCATATTACAAAATCCAGTTATTTTGAACTGATGGGTATCGGGAACATAATAGACATTCAGAAATATGGAACGTTATGAAACTTATTCGTATTACTGCTTTTGTTCAGCGTTTCTTTTAAAAATTGTCGACCGTCACAAAATTCAAGGAAAACTGGAACATTGTCGCCAAAGGAGATAAACGCAGCAACACAAGCATGGATAGCCTATAGTCAGAATTCAGCGTTTTCGGAAGAGCTTATATTTCTAAAAGGAGGACATCAGAAAAATGTGAAAACGCTACCAAGAATAAGTCAACTCGGACTTTTTCCCGACAATACAGGATTGATAAGATGAAAAGGGAGAATGCACAATTGCCCATTCCAGAGACAACAGAATTTCCCTATTTACTTCCAGCAAACGATCCTTTCTCAAAACTACTAGTGATGGATGCGCACAAAAATTCATTGCATTCAGGATTAAATGCTACGATGACACATATTCGACAAACTTTTTGGATTATATCACTTAGACAAAACGTGAAAAAGATAATCAACAAATGTGTTAAATGCAAGAAAGTAAATGGTAAATCGTACAGTGCTCCAAATGCGCCACCGATACCAAAGATCAGACTTCTTTATGGACCACCGTTCGTAGTGACTGGCGTAGATTATACAGGCACACTTATCATTCGGAACGATAATGGAACATTAAAGAAAGCGTACATTTGTATATTCACTTGTGCGTCGACACGAGCAATCCACCTTGAAGTAGTACCGAATTTAAGGGAATATTCGTTCATCCAGGCTTTTCGCCGCTTCGTCAGTAGAAAGTCTTTACCTCGAACGCTTATATCAGACAATGCTACGACGTTCATTTCGGGATCAGAAGAGATCAAGAATTTGTGTAATTCAAAAACAGTAGAAGAAACATTATCAGTTCATGGATTGGAATGGAAATTCATACTAAAACTCGCCCCTTTGTATGGGGGATTTTGGGAAAGACTTATTGGATTAACGAAAACGAGTTTGAAAAAAGTACTTGGACGTTCACAAGTTACCATGGAAACTTTACAAACAATTGTAACCGAAATTGAGAAAATTCTGAACGACCGACCACTAACTTATCCGCCATCTGATATCCGAGATTTTGATCCTTTGACAACATCACATCTCTTGTATGGAAGGCGGATTTCGACAATGCCATATCCAGACATACACAAGATTAGTGATATCAAACGTACAGGAGGCGAGGAAGTTCAAAAACGAATGAAACGACAAACTGTTATCATTAACCATTTTTGGAAAAGGTGGAAGTCGGAAGATCTCACATCACTACGTGAATTTCATCGACTCGGAGGAAACAATGAACAGAGATTACGCATCGGCGATATCAATCAGATTCATGATGAATCACCACGCACGAATTGGAAAATTGGAATTGTAACGAAATTAGATCGAGGTAAAGACGGACTAGTGCGATCAGCTCATATCAGAACACGTACCGGAGATACAACTAGACCAATCGTAAAGTTATTCCCACTGGAAATTTCGACTGATAACAATGAAACAAATATTTCAAGCGACGGAGAGACGGAAACTGACAGGAACAACAGGATGAGACAAAATGCGAGTATGGTTGCTAGGAACAAAAGTCGGAAGTGGACAAATGGTACAGCCGACAATGATGATTCATAAATTATTTCAATGATGATTCATAAATTATTGAACTGTAAAGTATTTCTTTAAGTTTTGCATTTTCTAGAGACTTTAAAGTCGTATTTATTTTAATTTTAATACACAACGCGAATCACTTATAAGTTAAGAGACAATTCAGTAATTAGTTTACTATATGAGAGACAGTAATTATTTGATCATTTAACTAATGTGATGTATAACTTTTTGCGGCTCCCAGTATGTCAGGATTATTGCGGGAACTTTTACTTATATTTATTGTAGATGCCTATTGTCGACGTCGTTCGATTGTTTACGTCGCCTTGGGCGGAAGTAACGTAAGATAGCAATAAAACTGTAGAGTTTAATGGACGTTCGTTTTTAGTTAGAATACCGTACAGATATATCGATACAAACGCAAGAGTATCGTGATACGTATCGATACATATCGTCTCCTGATTTTTCAATTTGATTATTTTTTAATATTCTTCTTTTAACTATTTAATGTCATAAAATGGTAAAATTTCTTAAATGAGACAAGGGTGTTCATTTTCATGTAGCTAGTTACATTTTTTTGTCCTTTATCTGACTTTTCCATACCAAAATCAGAAAATTTCAAGCATTTAGGTGGTACTGTTCTTTAAATTTTAGCAGAAATCAGAAAACGATACGTATCGATACGCTGGATTCCGTACCGTTGTACCTACATTGCTAAAAAATACCACGATATATCGATATGTATATGTTATCTGTATTTTGACATCTGTATATCGTAAAATAATATCCCATGAGCCAGAATAGGAAGCACAGGGGTTAGTGAGCGCAGCGAACGAGCCCCAAGCTTATTTTACAATATTTCAGCTTTCAAAATTCAGATTACTTGTTTATCGTCTTTTATTTCTTATTCATATACAATAGTTTATAAGGTTTTGTTTCAAATAGACCCTTTCACGATAACTGCGTTCCTGTGATTTTGTGAGTGGGTTAACAACAATTCCCGCTAAAATGACGTCGGAGAACAATCAAACAAGACGTCATGTATATTGTGACGTTGCTTTTTACCCACTCAAAGCCTTATGAGCGCATGTGTCAACTTCAGGACCGCAGTTATCGTGAAAGGGTCTATTCTCACAAGGTTGCGCGGGAAATGAGGTTCATTCATTTTTTACAATTTGGGAAATGTTATGTAGTTATCTTATGACTTCACAATATTTTTGTAGGCTATCTTTATTAAATTTAGAAATTTTGTGATCGAACCACGTTAGCAAATATTGAAATAAAGTCGTTTTTTTTCATTGTAGAACCTCTCGTTGTTTACATTTGTCTTTCATTTCCAAGACGTCTTAATGACGTCACAATGTAAACAAGATGGTGGCTCTGCTGAAGTTATCAGCGACCTAGTTTCTGTATTTTTTCGAACGTCTCGTTTGGATTTTTGTGTATTGGTGTATTGGTGACGGTAATTTGTTTACAAAATTAAAAACGGAAAATATAATAGATTCTTAATGCAACATTTATTTCTTGCCAAACTGATAAAAAGGATATTGCTTGTCTTATAAGGAGGAGATGCTTACTCTACCGTTGCACCTGATCTCACCCTTGGTTTTTTTTATTGGGTCCGTGTTGTTCATTTTTGTATGTGAGTGTGTCGTCATTTTCTTTTCTGTGCCGTGCTCATGTTGTGTCTTTGTTTCTTTGTTTTCCGACGTGTCCTTAGTCCTTGGATTGTTCGTTTTGGACTGACGGTTCGGTTCTCACTTACTTTGCTTTTTGTGATGTTTGTTAGAGGGAGCGCTCATTTGATTTTATGGGCGAGATGGCTTGAAAGAAATTCCGAAAAAAAAAATCTAGGATCAAACTATTATCAGGACATGAGAAGGCTGCAAAAATAGGATGACATATATGAAGCAAAATATTTAGCATGGACACAAAAAAAGAGAAGATTGCTTCCAGTTAGATAAAAATAATCAAGATTACACGAGAAAAATATCAACAAGGATCAGATGTTCATTCCATCCCCCTTTAAAAATGGTTGATCCTTAAGAGATATTGCTACATTTGCCAGCATAACTCTGAACTTATCTTGAGAATAATTAACTAAAGCCCTATGGGAAATTAAATTTATGACAGTTTGCACATTTCCAATTTTGGCCCGTTCGGCACCTTATACAATTTGAAAACAGCATACCACTGAAAGCTTATATTAAGAGAAATCCAGACTTCCTGATAAATATAGTGCCAGCGAACATTGTGTGTACAATCGGAATGTGACTTTTAGTGTAAAACTGTACATGTAAATCGGGCTTATGACAAAACATCATATTTTATTTGTGTTATTATGGAATAATCAAATGAAAAATTTCACTCAATAACCCTTTAACTTTTTTCTGTGCATTTCTTTAGTATTTCCTCGAAGCTAGTGATATCTGTTTTAGTATATGCACTGGGGATGAAGTTGCATATTGCTGAAATTAAAACATTCAGACCACATTTCAAATAAAAATTCAAAAATTTGGGCAGAGGTTCACCTTAAAATCAATAGGGCCAATGCAAAAACTATGTTCCAGATGGTGGCCATCTTGGATGAGGTACGGACCCACCAGATACATTTTTTTGGATGGGGCTACATAAGGACCATTGTGGCTTAGTTTGGTTATTATTGGACTGGTCGTTTCTGAGAAGAAGATCATTGAATGTCTTTTCCATAGCGTCCAATGTTAAAAATATGTTCCCCGCTGGCGACCATGTGGATGAGGTACAGACCTCCCAGATACTTTTTATGGAAGGGACCATTGTGGCTTAGTTTAGTTTTACTTGGACTAGTAGTTTCTGAGTCTTTCCCATAGGGTCCAATGTTAAAACTAAGTTCTCTGCTGGGGGCCATCTTGGATTAGGTACGGACCTGCCGGATTCCTTTTTTGGAAAGGACCATCTAAGGACCATAGTGACTAAGTTTTGTTATAATTGGACTGGTAGTTTCTGAGAAGATCTTTGAATGTCTTTTCCATAGGGTCCAATCTTAAAATTATGTTACCCGCTGGCGGCCATCTTGGATTAGGTACATGTACGGACCTGCCGGATATATTTTTGGAAAGGACCATCTAAGGACCATTGTTACTAAGTTTGGTTATAATTGGACTGGTAGTTTTTTAGAAGAAGATCTTTGAATGTGTTTACCCATAGGGTCCAATGTTAAAACTATGTTCCCCGCTGGCGGCCATCTTGGATGAGATACGGACGTGCCGGATACCTTTTTAAAGGGGACAACCCAAGGACTATTGTGACCAAATTTGGTTCCAATTGGCCCAGTGGTTTCAGAGGAGAAGATCTTTGAATAAAGAGTTTACGCCGGACGGACGGACGCTGGACGCCAAGTGATGGCAAAAGCTCACCCTACTAAAAATTAATTACATTTTATATTAACTCGAAGCATAAAAAAAGACCAGAAATTAATGTGATAGTGTGAAAGAGAGATAACATTTTTGTATAGAAAATATTTCAGTGAATAATGCCAAATTTAATTCCGTTATTAGTGCACTTCTTCATGATTTCGGGAAAATAAATCGTTACACATGCAGTCAGTATCGTTTGATTTATATGTTTGTAGGTTAAAGATTATATTTCCTCATACATTGTGTAAAACGGAGAGTGTTTTTTTTCACAATTTTTGTAGTCTTACAATTTTCGAATAGCACCGACTATTTTATTGTTTAGTGTGATTATTGCTCGCCTGACTTTTTTTTGTGGCTACTTCTAGGGCAAGTTTTTCCATTCGGTAAATACAAAGAAAGAGAAGATATCTTACTTCGAGTTAAGTTATAACTTTAACAAGTAAGAGGTCTATACATAAAGTTCTAAAATATTATCATCGGCTACCCCTTTCAAATAAAAAATACTATGGATATTATAAATTTAATTTCTGTAGATGGCCATTTCAGTATCTTCAGTGCAGATCAAATCAATACCTTTAGTAGACCTTAAATCGAAATATATGCAGTAATTAAACTAGACGCAAAAAAACCAAAACAACAAAAAAAAAAAAACAAAAAAAAAACGACGCACTCGGTCCTATCCCGGAAAATCAACTTCATGGTCACTAGTCTAATCTATTGTAGACTTTGCATGCTTCGTAAATATGTTTGAAAACACAAATTAATGATAAATTTCTGTAATGTGGATATCTTATTGGATACGCATGCGAATCATTTCATATTAAGAAACTGTGGTGAAACTGACAATATGTCCTGAAAATAACTCCAGCAATTTCTACTTGGTCTGAATTATCAGCCCCTTATTTTTCAAGAATTAAAATGTATCGAAATTACATGGACGGTCATAAAAGTTTGGTATCTTACTAAACATTACAAAAACACAAATTTCATTGAATAAAAATCAGTCAAAAAAGACAATATAATATTCATTTTGCTCGGCGGAGAAAAATTCAGACGGAATTCGATTTCCTCAATCTATTTCGATTCTTTTTTTTCAAAGAAATAATAGAATCAATTCTAATGATCGACTGATATTGATTTTGTTTCAATTTATGCCGATCTACTAGATTTTGTTTCTGGCAAAGAACATAATTGGTGACCAGAATTACTTTATGAATATTTTTGAATTGATTTCTCTTCAAAAAAAGTATTAATTTTATCCTAGATATATTCTTGTAATAAACT
>MJUU01036111.1:0-21895 GCA_002080025.1 Modiolus philippinarum
TAGTAATGTTGTTCTAAGTTCTTTGCGTAAAGAATAATTTTGTCGTACTACAATAAGGGTTTAAATAAAAGGTGCATTAGCAAATTCGTCTTGCCCGACCCGGACGGGCCCACGACGAGTAAGCGGAAAAAATCACTCGGCATATTTTTTACTCCTTGTATTGTTTTAAAATTATTCGTATTAGACTTTTCTGAAAAATATACGGGAATCGTTGTCATTTTTTATAACCCGAATATTTATTAGATAAAAAATTATGAGTGTATTTCAGGTAGGAGGGTGCATAACCGTTGTGGTAAGTAATAATGTTTGACTTTTATAATAAAAAATCAGTTAAAAAAAATGCTTGCATATAATTTGACCAATCTAAAAAAAATAAAAACAAAGGTGTATGGTTTTTACGAAATACTTGACATTCAAGGGGAAATCGTATATTTATATTATCCTTTTAACAATATATTTGTTATAGAGAGAGTAACTGGTGATGAGTTATCAGACTTACTAGAAACATATAGGAATCAAAAGTGTAGAATCAGAGATACACGTCAGTGTTATGTATAACCCGTGTTATGCTTAAACCGCAAGCAACGTAAAAAATGTGAGTGAACTAAGAATCTAGCCCGTTTTACCCGTCTCAACTGTAGTGAATAACGAAACTTACATGTTTGCTTATTTTCGTTAGTCCCGTAGATAGTAGTTAACTATGGGGAAAAGCCGTAGGTTTTCAAAAAACGTTTTTTGAAAACCTACGGCTTTTTGCCATAGTTAACTACTGACAGTATATATTGCGCAATACATACTGTCCATACATGCCCTTAGGTCAATCCTTAATATAAATAATGCATGCATTTTTTCTGAAATCTTAAGGTTTCCATTGAAGTGGGAAAAAATACAAAAAAAAAATGAACATTTAGCATTACAATATGAATACTACAGACAAATAGTCTACGCTTGAGAAAGAAACGCTAAGATAAACAACTGGCAATGATTAAAATGAGAAAGAAAGTGGCACTCAAAACCTCTGAAATATGTGCAATTGATCTGCAAAAATAAAAAAAAAACACTTTCCGTCTTGAAATCTAGAAAAGAAGTTGGCCGTTAAGGCGTGAATTTTTTTCCTATGTTAGGTTATTTTCAGAATATGCTCAATGATGTCGAAAATCATGAGGTGGTCTCTGGTATGTGTACTTATTAGAAATGAAATTAAAATATGCCACACTTGTATGTTTTCTGACTTATTAGCATTCGAACATGACTGTAAATGGCCTTTTGGGTAAATTTAGCTATTTTACGGTGTTTGAGAAGATGGTACTACTCAAAGGACACCGAGAACCAAAAACCATTTTTTACTGCGAACGTATTCTGGAGGTCCTATACAGCAAATTTTAACAAAAACCTACAAAAATTGTCAAAATCTGTCAAAATTGCATACAAATGGCAAGTTCAGTGGCTTAATCTTTTATCTAAATGTACAAGAATGTATTTGAATTGATCTAGTTCTGATAGCGTATATAACAGATGATCTCTTAAAGCAGTTTTCGAGAAGATTTAACGCATTCGCAAAGTTAGTATTCTGAAGGAAATAAATCCACGGGTAAATGGCCATACCTCTATGCTTTGAGGAAATTGCATACCCTGTTGGAAGATATTTGACGTAAAAATGACTAACGGTTTGGGCATAAATTCAAACCATTGATTTGCAAAAGAAAGAAAAAGAAAAAAAGTCTACATCTATCTATCCAAATCTTTTTAAGAGACTTGTCCAGGACAAATAAAATAAACATTTGGCAGTCATCTGCCTTTACCATTTAAATAGTCTAATAAGTGAATTTGATTTATGTCCCTTGCATTGGGAATGTGACAAAATGCAAATCCTATATTATATAGATTACTGTATTTTGTTTAACTGATTTTATTAAATATTGCGTATTATTTGAAAATCACTGTAGTCAACATGCATGAATTTCCATTTTGAAATGAAATTAAAGGTGTATATACCTTATTACTATTTTTAATACTGAGTAAATAATTGTTTGAATGTTTCTTAGCAAAAGAAAAAGGATTATAAACATTTATATTATTGCATTTGCACTATCGTTGCATATTTAATATAACCATATATTATGTAGGGGTTTCGTCAAATGTACATATGTGTAAAATTATTGTATTGTTTTTGGTCTCTGTCGGGTAACTGATCACAGTCTTTGTAAGAGATCTTTGCCCGGTATTTTTATGTGTGTTGACAGTTTTGCCCAAAATAATATGGATGCAACGTTTTATTCGGCATTTAGCAAGTCAATTCCGTTGAAATCGCTTAAAGGGGCCGTCCTGAACTTACTATGAGGTATGAGTAGTTGCTAATGAATGAAGGCCTCGCGGGGATTTTAAAATGAAGAACAACGCTAAAGGCATTGTTCCATTTGATAATGTTTCCAAGTATTTGTAGTGATTTTGTAAAATATGCATTAACTCCATATCCCATCATTTATTTGAGCTGTCGTTGAGATGATGTTTTTGTTTTTGATTAAACAACAATATATCTATACAGTACATAGTACAATATACGTTGAGACAGAAATCAATAATAATAAAGATTTTTGAGCCCCATTACAACGACAAAAAAGGTTGTTTTGGGTTATAAAGTTTGCTTAACAAACATTGATTTTTCTTGTAATAAATTGGAAAAGCGAAAACGCATTGGTTACATGCGTCAGTAAAAGGAGCCAAATCAATATTAGGAAACGATGAACATATATCACGCAATGCTTTTAAAACTTAACGTTTATGGGGAATATTTTTATTTGTATCAAAACAGATTCATATGCAGTCAAAATTAAAAGAAGAGTGCTTTGAGGCAGTTCGTGTAAGCATGAATAAACAAACACGTTAAAATTCTTCTCAAACTACGATAAAAGGTAAAACAATAGATATATACAATAAATATATGTGAAAACGTAAAAAAAAAATGATTAAAAACAAGAAGACAGAGGTGGGATAGGCCAAGATCATCGACATTGATATCTTGAAAGGTTCATGGAAAAGAAACAAAATGGCTGAGATGTGAAGTGTTAGGTAAAATAAATTTGACGTTCCCTGTTTAGGGCAAAGACCAAATTGGGGTGAAATAATGGGTAGGGACAGGATTTTTAGCCCTCTACACGAGACCAAAATTTATCATTAAAAATAAATATTAAAATAGTATTGAAATAATAAATATAAATGTAAAATTAAATAAAATTGAAGATACCATTCCAAGGATTGTACATTTAGCGCTAGTTTTTATATTGATATCTTTAGAGTTTTGGGTACCAAGAGTGAATTAGTTGTTCGAACTGTTGTCGCTATTGTCGTGAACTGTCAACCTGAGTAAGGACTGCCACGCTCATGTCTTCCATGGAATCGATGGCGACGGATGTGTCTTTGTGAGCAGTTACGGATCGAAGATGCTCAGCAAAACGATCACCCAGTCTGCAGCAAGTCTCACCAACAAATATCTTGTGACACCGTCTACATACTTTGGCATATATCTTCTTGGTTATACAAGTATAACCAGAACTGATCTTGTCAGAACCAGCAGGACCCTTGATGAATTCCGTTTCAATAGTGAAGGTACAACTTCGACAGATCTTGCGACAACAACGCCATGTACCCCTGTGACTTGTTGTTCCTATTTTTGACGGTCTTGATTTTGCTGGAAACTAAGCGATCTCGCAAACTCTTTCCTTTGCGATAGGCTGTAATTGCAAAGATGGAAATATTTCAGCCATCAGTGGATCTTCTTGAATTTTTTTTTTTTGAAATTCTGTACTAATATTTTCTGTTTAGCGACATTGTGAGGATAGGAAAGTAGAACTAAAGGTATTCTTTGCTCTTATACAGGGAACGTCAGATTTATTTCACCTGTTTTCCACCTGTGACGTAACACTTCACATCTCAGCCATTTTGTTTCTTTTCATTTTGGGCCTTTGATGACATCAATGTAGATGATCTTGGCACATCCCCATCTCTGTCGTCTTGTTTCAGTCATATTTTTACGTTTTGACATTGTGTTTATATCTATTGTTTTACCTTTTTTATCGCAGTTCGACAAGAATTTTAACAAAATAACGAGATACATGAGCATGTGAGCTGCTAAAATGGATAAACTTAAATCTAAAATATAACATCAAGTTACAAAAAAAAACACATGGCAAAATAAAAGAGTAGAAACAATAAAAGAGTCCACCGATATATTTCGGCAAATCTGCCGTCGTCAAGTGGGTAGTGAAGAATGAAGGAATAGTTTAAAAAATAGTTAATGTATTTCATACAGGTAAAACATCTTTGACATTGTGTGTACACTGGTAGCAACATATTAGCCACTAAAAACCTACGACATCGAGACTCGTTAGTCATAGAATGATTGTTTTACGTTTAAACTCCTGGGTTTTAAAGTACCCAGTCCTAATATAATCCGTTGTTCCAACGTACGTCTATTTTCCTGGCGACCATATAATTTTATAAGCACTGTTACTTGCATTTCTTGTGGGCAGTGGTTAGGGAGTCTGAAATGATTGCCGACTGGGCAATCCGTATTATTACGCACAGAGCGAATGTGTTCCGCAAAGCGGTCACCCAGTCGGCGGCAGGTCTCCCCTAAGTATATCTTTTGACACTGCCCACATATGATAGCATATACCAGATTCTGTGTGGTGCAGGTGTATCCGTTATGTATGGTAAATGTGTTGTCAGGACCTCGGATTTCGTCGGTTTCAAGAGTATGGGGCTCGGTCTTTTACATCCTTTCGTGCCCCTGAAATAAGCCAGCACTACTTTGGATTTTAAATTACTGCTGACTAGATGCTCGCGTAGAGATTTTCCGCGACGAAAAGCCATGAGGGGCACTGATTGAAAAACATCAGCCATCAAACTGTCTTCCATAACAATACTCTAATTATTCTCTAAGCGGGCATCTAGTCAGCAGTAACTTAAAATCCAAAGTAGTGCTGGCTAATTATAAAATACGATACATCGCGTTGAGGTAGTCAGGTAAAATATTAAATATCTAATCTACTCAAATCTATGAAATGAAATAAATTCATCAACAATGTGTGCATCAGTAGAATAAACAAAAACTGAGAACACACAGTCATCAATCGTGCATATATTGTTTGACCCAAACAGTTGAGTGGGTAGCTGAGTCGTCTTTGTTTGTCATTAAAGGAAGGGTAGAATGCGCAGTCCTTCATTATTTTCTTAAATGATAATTCCTAAAACTCGGGTGAGGATCATATTATTTAAGAAAGTACTAATAGTGTAGATATTACATTCATTGGAAACTTCCTTTGCTAAAAATGTAATTACTTCGCAAAAATATTGGGTGGTCCATGTTTAACAATTAAAGAATATGGAGTAAATATACATGAGACAAAATTTCTGATGATTAAACCAAGCAATGGAACAACGCTTTTATTGTTGTTCTTTATCTTGAAATCACCATGAGCCATGCTCATACATGTAATTCATAGTAAGTTCAAGGCGGTCCCTATCACCAGTTTGAGCTGATTTCATGAAGCAGATGAAGCAACTTTATAAAACGTTGAGTTGACGATGCATGTCGAAGATAACACAATGTTATTCGAAGGGCAGAATTTTACAATTAAAAATTTACAATTTGAAATTAGAATATGTAGTCGTTTGTTAGTGTTCGACTTTGCACTAGACAATAAAACTGAATGTTGCTTTTGCTCTATTTTTATCATGTTTAGGCAGAGATATCCATCTCTTACATATGGAATGGGAAAGAATTCAAAATTTTAAACAGAGTGGAGTAAATTTTGATTCTGTTGAAAATGTCGAGACAAAAAATATTTTGACAGTTATACATTGTTTGTGTGAATTTTAAATCCTATAAATATTTCATTTTTATGAACAAATCGTAAAGATTTGTTAAAGGTACATGAGTAAGGGTAGTTCAATCTTACATTTTTTTTTATCTGGGGCACGTGATCTGGGGATGTTATCCCTACATTATCAAAATGGCTATAGAAATTTTCTCTACATTTTCACATTGATCTGTAGAGTACGGTGGTACATTTAGGACACACAAAATTTTATTCTTTTATAATATTATGTCGAGCGCTCGACTTATTATGTCGAGCTCTCGACTTATTATGTCGAGCGCTCGACTTATTATGTCGAGCTCTCGACTTATTATGTCGAGCGCTCGACTTATTATCTCGAGCGCTCGACTTATTATGTCGAGCGCTCGACTTATTATCTCGAGCGCTTGACTTATTATGTCGAGCGCTCGACTTATTATCTCGAGCTCTCGACTTATTATGTCAAGCGCTCGACTTATTATGTCGACCTCTCGACTTATTAAGTCGAGCGCTCGACTTATTATCTCGTGCTCTCGACTTATTATGTCGAGCGCTCGACTTATTATGTCGAGCTCTCGACTTATTATGTCGAACTCTCGACTTATCAAGTCGAGCGCTCGACTTATTATCTCGAGCTCCCGACCTATTATGTCGAGCGCTCGACTTATTATGTCGAGCTCTCGACTCATTATGTCGAGCTCTCGACTTATTATGTCGAGCTCTCGACTTATTATGTCGAGCGCTCGACTTATTATCTCGAGCTCTCGACTTATTATGTCGATCACTCGACTTATTATCTCGAGCTCTCGACTTATTTTGTCGAGCGCTCGACTTATTATGTTGAGCGCTCGACTTATTATCTTGTGCTCTCGACTTATTATCTCGAGCGCTCGACTTATTATGTCGAGCTCTCGACTTATTATGTCGAGCTCTCGACTTATTAAATCGAGCGCTCGACTTATTATCTCGAGCTCTCGACTTATTATGTCGAGCGCTCGACTTATTATGTCGAGCTCTCGACTTATTAAGTCGAGCGCTCGACATATTTTTTTTCTAATTCCGGATTCTTTGTAGATAGAAATGATATTTAATATATGTGTATCCTCGTCTGCATGACCCGGCACTTGATCCAGGGGATCAGGGGCTTCTTCCGTGTGCAGAGCTGCTCCGTGGTTGATAGGGGAATACTTTATCGCTGGCGATGGGGTAGAAAGGGTCACGCTCTGTTTTGCAGAATGAAGATCCCTTCTTTATATTTCGATACTGCCCATTTTCCAATGGCAGTCAAAAATCGTTGCCCGGTTGTCCCTCCCACCTTAATTTCAGATTAATGTTTGACGCCAGGGTCATAATACCGAAAGCCCGGCCACTATCAGCTGTAGGCAAAGAAAAAGGCCACGCTCTGTGCAGAATAAAGACCCCTTCTATATATTATGATACTTTGGGACCGTATAAGAGCCTAAATTTCCAACCCTTCCCTTCTCCAATTTCGTTGCCCGGTTGTCCCTCCCGCCATGGTTCTTTCTATCCACTCGGCAATATTTTAGCTATATCAGGACGAGAACAAGTTATATTCAATTCAAACATTAATCTGAAAGAAAACAGAAAGAATCAAGGTTGGAGGAACAACCGGGCAACGATTTTTGACTACCACTGGAAAATGGGTATACTCTTCAGTACCGAAATATATGGATAGGATCTTTATTCTGCACAGAGCGTGACCCTTTCTATCTCGTCGCCAGCGACAAGGTATTCCCCTATCAACCAAGGGGGATCCCCCCGAAGCAGCTCTGTACACGGAGGAAGCCCCTGACCCCCTGGCTCAAGTGCCGGGTCATTTATACGAGGTTACAAATGTATTAAATATCATTTCAATCTAGAAATAATCCGGAATTGAAAAAAAAAATATGTCGAGCGCTCAACATAATAAGTCGAGCGCTCGACATAATAAGTCGAGCACTCGAGATAATAAGTCGAGCGCTCGACATAATAAGTCGAGCGCTCGACATAATAAGTCGAGAGCTCGAGATAATAAGTCGAGCGCTCGACTTAATAAGTCGAGAGCTCGACATAACAAGTCGAGAGCTCGACATAATAAGTCGAGCGCTCGACATAATAAGTCGAGATCACGAGATAATAAGTCGAGCGCTCGACTTAATAAGTCGAGCGCTCGACATAATAGGTCGAGAACACGAGATAATAAGTCGAGCGCTCGACTTAATAAGTCGAGCGCTCGAGATAATAAGTCGAGCGATCGACATTACAAGTCGAGAGCTCGACATAATAAGTCGAGCGCTCGACTTAATAAGTCGAGAGCTCGACATAATAAGTCGAGAGCTCGACATAATCAGTCGAGAACTCGACATAATAAGTCGAGTGCTCGACATAATAAGTCGAGCGCTCGACATAATAGGTCGAGAGCTCGAGATAATAAGTCGAGCGCTCGACTTAATAAGTCGAGAGCTCGACATAATAAGTGAGCTCGACATAATAAGTCGAGCGCTCGACATAATAAGTCGAGAGCACGAGATAATAAGTCGAGCGCTCGACTTAATAAGTCGAGAGCTCGACATAATAAGTCGAGCGCTCGACATAATAAGTCGAGAGCTCGAGATAATAAGTCGAGCGCTCGACATAATAAGTCGAGCGCTCGAGATAATAAGTCGAGCGCTCGACATAATATTATAAAAAAAATAAAATTTTGTGTGTCCTAAATGTACCACCGTAGTAGAGGGTAATATGTATTTCATTTTTTAAATGTCTGAAATGGTACATGGGAATTAATTTACACAAAGTATCTAAAGTCATCATTTATTACATAGAGTGAAGATCATGTCACAAGATCAGATATTTATCACCTAATTTATACCTTTATAAAACCTATAATTATAATATCAGTAGTGGAATATATATTTTTTCTCAAGAAAATTTTGGGATATCAAATTTACATCTATTACCTAATACATATTTGGACGATATTTTGGCTTTAAACAATCCTGAATTTTCTAAATTTTCAGACGAAATTTATCCTGCAGAACTTACTTTAAATAAATCCAATAGCACCAGTGATGATACTCCTTTTCTTGATCTTGATATATCAGTAAATCAAGGAAAGTTAAACACTAAGGTTTATGATAAAAAAGATGATTTCTCCTTCCGTATAGTCAATTTTCCCCATCTCGACGGAATTTTAAAAGTTATGTTCGAGGACCAAACAATATGTCCACTATTACTTAAAATGGAACACAGGATTTGTGGCAAATAACTTTAAAACCGTTACAGATATCAAAAACTAAAAGGAATAGAAATGATCAACATGATGAGAGCTATTGACGAAAATCCGAATACCCGTCTTACAGTTATTACCCCTGTTCCTTATTTTTTAAATTTTTTTTTATTTATTATTATTTTTTTTGCTGGTCAGCATAGAAAGGTCTACATGTCCTGTAAATCTGAAGAAAATCTGACGTGCCGTATAGGAGTTTTGACCACTTTTTTCTTTCAATTTCAAGATTTTTAAAGGTTTTAACCTTTATTTCAAAAACTATTTGAGATAAAGGTTTGAATTGCAAAAGTGTTAAGTATATCGAGGACTACATTGTCTACATATGTCCAGCAGGTTCGCATGTCATGCAAGATGGCCACCAGCGGGAAACACAGTTTAACAAAGAACCCATATGGGAAATGCCTTTAAAGATCTTCTCCTCTTAAACTACTTAGCCAATGGGAATCAAACTTAGTCACAATAGTCCTTTTGCGGTTTTGGTTATTATGGCCCCTCTCGTTTTTAAAATAGGGACCAAAAAGTGCAAAATTGGGTGTTTTCACCTATTTAGCTGTAGAATTTTTATTAATTATTCAATTTTGATGGGGTTTATTTCAGTGTGCTTCTGAGGTAATTTTCCAATCAGTAGTATGTCAACGGATTTCACGTCACATGTACCGTTCATGAGATAAATGGGGTCCGAAAGCGGCGAATTTAAAAAAAATATATATTATTTTATTTTTAATCCGATTTTGATGCCGTTTTTTGCAATGGATTCCTTATGAAAAATAAATACAGCGCTGCACCATTTTGTGGTATTCTTTAAAGTTTGTGATTTTTATGTTTGTACCTCATTCAAGATGGCCACCAACACCGAAGATAGTTAAACATGGAGACCCTATTGGAAATTCATTCAAAGATCTTCTCTGAAACTATTGAGCCAATGGGAACCAAACTGGATCACAATAGTCCTTTGGTGGGCCCTTTCAAAGATTGTGATTTTTTTTATATTTTATATTCCACCGTGGCGGAACATAGTTAATAGAGGGACCCTTTATGAAAATACACCCAAAGATCTTCTCCGCCGAAACTAACCAGCCAATTAGAACGACACTTGGACACAATATCCTTGAGTGGTTTCCTGTGCCACCAGCAGGGAACCTAATTCATAATGACTGTATGGGAAATACATTCAAAGATCTATTTCGCTGAAACTACTAAGCCATTTGGTACCAAACTTTGTCACAATAGTCCTTTTGTGGTTCCATTCATAGTTTGTGATTTTCATATTCGTACCTTACCCAAGATGGCCGCCATCGGGGAACATAATTAAACATAGTGACTCTATGGGAATAGTCCTTGGGTGGTCAATGTTGATTAAATTTTAGCATAATAATAGTAGTCATTTGGTGGTCCCCTTTAAAGTTCACAGATTTTGATGTTCCTACCTCATCTGAGGTGCCCCCCCTCCCCGTGTGGGAACGTAGCTATGCAAAATGCATTCAAAGATCTTCTCCTCTGAAACCCCTTAAATATTTTTCAACTAATTTGATTATTTAAGTTCCTGGGTGATTCTCTTCAAAGTTGATGATATTTTCCCTACCTAATCCCAGATTGCTGCCAGCGGGGAACAAAGTTTAACATAGAACCCTATGGTAAATGCTTTAAAATGTCTCTTTTTGAAAAACGTGAACAGTTTTAACCATCATTTCATCACTTGAATTGTCCCCTTTGTGATTTTAATGTTCCTACCTCATCAAAGATGTCAACCAATGTTTGGATATCTTCTCTGAAACTGTAACAGTTTATGAACTGATGCATAGTATGGATAATAATTGCTGGTCTTTTGATGACAATGAATAAAACCAGTTACCAGGTGAACGATACAGGTTCATGTTAGCCTCTAGTTGACATTAAAATTTGTTATCTTAATCTTCGTATCCCTAAAACGAATGAATTTGCCTGTATATAGTAGCCGAACATTAGATGCACAAAACTAAATAACAAAATACCGAAGTTACTGTGAATTTAGTTTCTGCATATGCGCATTTCGACAACTTATGTCTCATCAGTGCAGATCAAATCGAAACATTTGGAAATCCATTAACCGAAATAAAGAGAGTAAAAATTACCAATAGAATCTAAAAGGGAAAACAAAAATCAGCTACAATCCCGAACCAATTTCATGTGAAATGTGACATCTTTCTTCACACCCTTTCATAGATGGCACCTACATATCATTTTATGTGAGATTTATTTATAAAATATGAATAGCTAGTGTCCTGTGATTGTTAATTAGTGTGTTTACTGTTGTTATCATTTTTAACAACAGATTGTTACAACAAATGTATAACAAAAGATCTAAAGACTGGTTTCTCAAATAATTTATACTTATTGACTGGTTATGAGTGAATAACAAGTTTGTTGTCCCCGAGACCCTGACTATTGACCGAGGCGTAGCCGAGGTCAATGGTTAGGGATCAAGGGGACAACAAACTTGCTATTCCCGAATAAACCGTCTATAAGTGTTTTATTATACCGAAAACACAAGATTTACAATTTTTGAACAATCTCTCTCAGTTCTTGTATTTGTTTTCTAAATTTTGTATTCTTATCAAAACATACACAATTACGTCTATTTTCTTCAACAACATTTAATCTGCTACAAAGTGAATAGTGTTCACTGTAACTTGCATAACTAGTTTAAAGTTGTTACTTAGAAACAATGATATTTATCAACATAACTTTTATCCAGTGAGAACCATAAAGGAACAGTCAATAAGTATTTTATTACACCAAAAAAAGCAAGATTCACAATTTTTAGATAATCTTTGAATAATTCTCTCATTACCAGTTTTTTTTCCTTAATTTTGTATTCTCATTAAAACATCTTTTCTCATCAACAAAATTTATTCTGTTGCAAAGTGAATAGTGTTCACTGTAATTTGCATAGCTTTAGAGTTTTAGAGTTTTCACTTGGAAACAATGATGTCAGAGCATTCTGAATTATCATCAGATTTTTTATCCAATAGGAAAGCAAGAAAAAAGGTCTTGAAAAAAATTCATACTGCCAGTCAATAGTCTGAGAAACTATTGACTGGTAGATAGGTATAAAATTGGAAAAGGTGAAAAATGATAATTTTATTTTAGAAATTTTAGTAGTAATGTTCATATACTGAGGTATAATAACAGCTGTTATTAAACCAAACAGTTGCCCCCTCGGCCTGTCGGCTTCTGGCAATTGTTTGATCTTTTGGTCTATCAATACAGCTGTTGTCCTACCAGTGAATAACTGTGTATAAAGGGTCTAACAGAATAGCTGTTGTTCGAAAAATGTCTATAACTGTGTTATACCTCTTTGGTAACATTCTGGTGCAAACAAATCTGATACTGAACTACGTCCTCGGTCAATATGCTAATCAGGTATATAAATGCATGTACTCATCTCATCGCATAATATATTTCCATAATGCAAACTTGATCAATAATGCATAAATTGTAGCTAGAACTATTGTAGGAAGAACATTTGCAACGGAGATTTAAAACTTATGTCAGCGAAAACAAATATATACCAAGTTAACAATGCCAAAATTGAAAGAACAAGAACAATACTGATTATAAGAATAACAATAATGAAAAAATAATACTATCCTCAATGCACTGCGTAAAACCGTTTGCGCTATAATTTGAATCAGTAATAAGGTATCAATGTCAACTTCCATTTTGTATTCATCGAATCCCATACAATTGAATAAATGGAAAATATACACCTGATGATTTCAAACTTTTATCGAATGCTTAGAATCTTTTTCACAGCGGCGACGCAGTGGCTTGTGCCAGCTGACCTTAGTTCAACCAGGACAGTTCATTTATAAATAAAAACCAAGTAAGTTTTCTATAGAAAAATTAAAACTTTGGGAAAGGATTACAACTGAATATTATACAAATATAAAAACTTAAACTGTATATGTATGAAATCAACCCCGTCGCAATTGAATTACAAAATGTCAAAAGTTATAAAAACTGTAATGAATGTGGATAAACCAATTCTGAGCGACTCTTATCACGAAACCAGAGGTTCATAAAATCCTGGATTGAGCACCTGTAGGCTACTGATGTAATGAAATCTTCAAACAGGGTTAAATGATTAATCAGAGGTGACAGCAAATAGTTTTATGATTCGTAGTAGATTATTCATCAAGTAGATTACTGTCGTATCATCATACCTAGTAAATATCAATTTAGTGTATGATAAACTTTTCAAGACCAGGCAATTTACATCATTTTCTCATAGGGTACACTGATTTGTCTTTTTGTATCATCGACTTCTGCTCTTGACCACTCTGTTAGGTAATTTTGTTATTACCCCCATCCACTAGATATAGGAAAGGTTTTCAAGAACTGGCAATTTACAACATTTTCCCATAGGTCCATTGTTTGACTAAGATCTGGAGTGGCGGACATCTTGGATTTATGAGTGATATCGAAACCTTCATGTTACCATGCCTAGTTAATACCAACTTAATGAATAAAACGTTTTTCAAGAATTAAAAGTTAACAACATTTTCCTAAGGGACCTAATTTTAACTAAGGTCTGCAGTGTCGTCAATCTTAGACTTAAGATTGGTGCTTAAATTATACATTTTTTTAAAGACCCTTATGATATCATGCTTAAATAAACAATGAAAAGATATAGAGTAAACGCATATGACATAAAGTCTCTACAAAATGCATGGTATAAACAAGCAAAGGAAAAACGCTTTTATTATTGTTCATCAGTCAGCTTCCCTTTTATTTGTATCTGTAGCAACATTCCAAAAGCGCCAGCATCTCACAACTCATGTGCTACTCAAGGGCTTATGGTCGATACAGTGACTTTCTTGATAGAGCTCAGCTGCCTACAAATAGACTACTTAAGCAAGGGTATAATACCCAAAACTTAAAATCATCACTACAGACGCTTTACAGTTGACATCACGATCTTGTGGATTGCTATGGGGTATCTGTTTCTCAGATGATAACAGATCTTTCCCTTTTGCAACTAAGTTTGTTTTTCCTCTTCGGGATTCGACTTTACTACCGGAGTTGACATGATCAACACGGCGGGTGTCTAATAAGAAGTAGGACATGCTTACTCTACCGTTACACCTGATCTCACCCATGCCTGGTTTTAATTGGGTCATCTGTATGTGTGTCTTCATTTTTCTTTTTTATTCAGTACTCAAGTGGCGTCCTTGTCTCTTGGTATTTTCGATGTTGCCGTTGTCCATACATTGTTCATTTTTTTACTGACGGTTCGCTTCTCACCTACTTTGTCTTGAAGTCACCATGATGCATTCAATAATTAGCTCAAAGTAAGTAAGTTCAAGACGGCCCCTAGCACTGTTTTGAGTGGAATTCCTTTTTAGGTGTCGAACAACGCCACATCCATGTCTTTTCTGGTCACGAGGCGGGATCATCAACAAACATAAATTTAACTTGCAAACTGCTCTTACAATCACTGTCAACCGTTGCAAGACAAAAACACAAGTGTCTCAAGCTAGTGGACTATAAAATCATACAGACAAGCACAGGGCACTCATCAAGTGGATTGTAAGGAAACTTGGCAATTATTTACAACATTTTCCCATAGGGTCCAATATTAAACTTTGTTCCTCGGTGGCTGCCATCTTGGATGAGATATCAAACCTATTCAAAATATGTAGAAATTGTAGATTTTGATAAGATGAACAAATTTTTCCTATTCAAACTTGACCTCTATCTCAAAGTCTCGTTGAAATATTTGACAAAGTGTATAAAATTAAGCATATTTGCCCAATGAAGCGCAATAACTCCTATATGGATATTTAGATTTTCTTCAAAATTTCCTGGTGGGTAGATTTTTACATGCTTAACATTTTTGCAATTTTAATTTGACCTCTATCTGGTATAGTTTTTCTAAAAAAAATAATAGGTTATTGATATTTGTAACGGTTTTTTAGTTATTTGAAAAAATAGCAATTTACTCCGATGTTCTATTTTCATTAACAGCGGCCATGTTGTTTGGTCCAATGACTTAAAAATAATTAACTTGAAAATGCATACCCTGATTATTATTCAGGCCAAGTTTGGTTAGTATTTGCCTGGCAGTTTCAGATGTGAAGATTTTTGAAAAGGTTGACGTACGCAAAAAGATGGCAAAAGCTTATACGGTCTTTTAGGCTAAGTGGGCAAAAATGCAATAAAAATAGATGTACTTTATCCTTGTAAGTGATTATTGAAAAAGAATAAATGTACTGAAAATTGAGAAATACATGGATAAATAAATTTCCAAATGAATACCGAAGCAAGATCCAAAATCATACATAAATGGAGTGGTGTTCTCTGATTTTTCTTATAAAAATTTCATTAATTAATACGGAATTCAGTATACTGGCTTTTTGGTTGCTAGTGTGTAGCGAAAATAAAATTGCAGAAATTGAATGAACTGTATTTTTGTTGTTTTTTTTAATAAAATATCATAAATTTCATTGAATTAATTTGAGTATACTAGCTCTAAAACCAATGTTGCAAGGCAAGGGTAAAGTACTGAATAAAGAATACATTGAAATTGCTTAGATACTTTCCCATCACCTACACATAATATATAATATTCGCCAAATATTACTTAAATTTATGAATTTTCATGTATTTTTTTCAAAACAGTTTTCATATATTCCATTTATTCTCTAGAACGGCGACAATGTCAAATTTTGCAAACTATGTCCTAACATTTAAATTGAAGTTTTCACACTTTTCTTTAGACAACCACTTTCTATAACTAATAAATCCGAAACAGTACAATTAACTACCGTAATTACGCACATTTAAAATGTTACGAGATCCTTTGAGATATCATTTTGTTTGTATAAACCCATGAAGATGGAACAAATATGGTCCTTTATCTACATTACCCATTCTTTATCAGTTTATCAAGGTTTTCATTTTAAAAATGTCAGTGTTAACCCCTTGATGTAATTGTTTAAAATCCACACACGTTGAATTCATTTCATTTGGACAAAAAGGATTAGAAGCATATTTAATTTTTTGTTTTGCAACATGAAATATTTTGGCTTATTTCAAATAATATTTCGATCTACAACTAACATTTTCAATGGGGATTAATAAACAAATAAAGACCTTCTTAATTTTGTTTCAAGTGCTTAACATATTTACATTATGCATGTGATACACATTATTTTATAGTGTACAAATAATGTTACCTTGAATCAAGTTAAAGTTGGAGATCTTTTATTATTTAATATAAATATTGTTTAATTGGAGTTATTGTAACAGAGATGACATAAAGGAAGGAATAAAGGAATAATGACACAAGTCATATCTAAGGTCACATCTTTTAATAAGTGTGGATGTATGAAGATATTCAAACCAAAGGGATTTTTAAATGTCATCGCTATTATGATGATTAAAAACTGAATTATAAAATTTCTATTATGATAACGGTGAATATTTGAGTTAAAGACTTCTTTTGATAGTATGAAACTTTAGCATTTAATGTACAGAAGTAAAAACTGATATGTGCACGATGAATATTTGCAATAGTCTAGTCCAGCAGAATTAAGCATTGGAAAGTTAAAGAGTGACAGTATATGATAGAACACCTTATACTAAGGAGTATATGTAAATTAATAACCGGGGAAAGATAAACTGCACCATGAGCCATCCAAAGTATTTCAACATTTTGGTGAAACCTAAACTTGAAAAAATTCATTTTGAAATTTTATTGGATTTTTTAAGGTAAGATTTAAAATATTATTCTAATCTGTGTTTTAATTTTGGTCTGTGAATTCGTCACAAGGCTCTAAGTTTCGTGTTGAATCGATATTGAGGTTCCTGTTAAAAGTCTCGGGTTTCGTGTCGCAATTTAATTTACACAAGTTGTATTATATATATTGTGTTGATTGAGGTAAAAATGATCTTAAGCTAGTTAAATGAGAAGTTCATAGGCACATACTGATATACAAAATGCATCATGACCATTGATTATTACAATATAGAAAGCAAAAAGGTCGACCTCATTGTTACGTTAACCATACTTCTCGTCTCCTAGAGAAGGACTCAATTTCGGTCGTATTTAGAAAATATGAACCTGACATTGTTCCCACAAACTGATAATTGGATAGAAAAAATAAAACAGCACATCGAATAAAACATAGCCACATTAATGACTTTAATAGATACAAGGGGGAAAAATTGGCTTGAAACCAAACTCTTCTTGGCTATTCATTACTTCAACACTGGTACTAGTTCTGCATAATTAACATGGAAAAATAACAAAAACTGGTTGAAATCCGTTATGATACTTTATTATGACCCGCTTTTTTTCAAATTAAAAAAAGAAAATATTAATTGATTTCCTTGTATTTAAATTTAGAAAAACAGAGAATTTGGAATGGAGGTTACAACAAAATAACCAAACATAATGTCAATGGCCGAAATCCAGGGAGCAAAAGGACAAAATAGGTGCAAAACCACCGGAAAAATTGTCAACCGCAATGGTCCCGACTTGGTACAGGCATTTCAATGGAAATTTATGGTTAAACAGGTTTTATGGCATGACAAACCTCGCCCTCCATTCCGGTAGTGTCCGGTAGCAACTCGACACCAATTTCTATTGAAAGGTTGAAGACAAGAAAAATATCATCTGTCGACAGTTTTGCCGGTAGTTTCTACCCGATATGTCTTTTCGTCTCGTGCACTTCGGCTCTTGACCACTCTGTTCGCTAATTTTGTTATTACCCCCACTATGCACTATATGTAAAAATTAATATTAAAATGCTCGAGAATCAAAAGTCAGGTTGATATCGCCTTATAAATCATTGGCCTTCTGTTTGTATCGCATACTTTAATGGCTCTAACTGGCTCTAAGTCGAATATAATGGAAGTCTTTAACCCTATTCAAGTTTAAACCTACCTCGACCTGGACTACTGCAAAACCCTCTGGCTTGAACTGTTTTCATGGGTTCCTTTGGTGCTCGAGCTGTCGAAGTTCGACTTAACAATGTATCGGTGAACTATTTATATTATAATGGATAATTTCAATAGAAATTTATATATTTTTTAAAATTTTATCTTCATTTTCTTTTACAGTCGATCGTACATGTAGTCCTCAATTTTTTGGTTGGACCTATATATAATTGTATATCAGTTTAACAACATGTAAATAAAGAATTGTTTCAATAGCGCATTGATTGTCATTATTGAAAAAGGATTCCTCCATGTGGTAGCATAAGCATTATTAATTTTTAAAGCTTTTGCATTGTAAAGGAAACAAAAGAAAACATATATAATGAACGAAAATTGTCTATCATTTGTATAGCTGTAATTTCCCTTCACAACAGTTATTATATGGAGTTTCTTGTTACATGTATATAATTATCACCACAGCATTGTTTAACATTATCTGGCAACATTCACTTGATTCAAAACATTATAGAGTGAAATATAGAGATTTTTTGGAGATGAAATTTACTTTATCATTACAAAATTTACAATGATGCCTGTCCGGGGATATACTGACTTTGCCTTATTGAAAAATATCAGGTAAATTTATTAATGAACTGCTAACAAGAGTTGCTAGAGACACTATTGCCATTAATTCATAAATAAAATTTGAGTTTATCTGATTTTTGATCTACACCAGATTTCATTCTCAATGCAAAGTACTGAATTTAAACCTTCTGTTTCAACAGTAAAATCTTTTCAGTTTTATATGTGTCTGCTTTATATCCGCATTTCTAATGCCCTTAACAATATAGCTGAAGCTTAAGTTTGACCATTATCAATACTGTTATTTTAATTGACCACATATTTGTAAAATTTGGAGGAACTGTGTTTCAGTGAACAAAGGGGAACCTTACAGGGACTAACTGTGCTCCCAACTGTATCCGATTTATAATTCATTCGTATAAACCCCAGATTCACAGAAAAAAGAAAAGAAAATAAACCAGCCAAGTCCTTTAATTTTAGCTTCCGCTATATAAATACTGATTTTTCATTGAACATCCTTAACTTCATTTAAATCAAAATAAAAAAGACACAACTTATAGACCGTTTTCAGCAATCGTATTGACATCCTGGTAATAATTTCTACTTTAAAATACTGAACTTCCCGTTTTCATGAAGACTTATATTCCACCATCCCGACATCTGTCGTCTATTTGTCACAACGAATTCGGTTTTGCCGTGCCTGCAGTTTGTAATGTGGGTTTTACTATATAAACCAGGGTGATAATGAATAAGTGTTGCAATTGCCACTACAGAAGTTTTACGCTCGTGATCATAACAATGCTTATATAGCACAACGAAAAATCAACATTTAAGTAATTCTAGAATTTATCACCGCAACGACAGAAACCGATTTGATGTTTATGTACTTAATCTTTATCACGTTGTCATCATTTGTATTGCCATGTTTTTTATATATATTTTCATTTCCAGATTTACTCTTTCCTGCCTTTTTACCACGGTATTCTATTGCCAATGTATCAATGCAGAAAAAATACTGTAAAACACCAATCACTGAAATCGAAGTAAATCGTGGTTTTATCAATGCAATTGTAACCTTTTATGCGTCGTGTCTCCTGTATGATAATTTCTTAAAATTTAAAACTCATAAAGTCCTTGTGTGACTATACGTGGTTTTCGAGATAAAGATCTACTACGGGACAACTTTAGCACTTTGTCACGTGATAATAGTGACGTTGCGGTGCTTGACGTCTTCCGCTTCGTACGGTTGTAAATAACAATATCTTATTGGACAAGTTCCATTTATATAATGTTGTTAAAAGTCGTATTTTTTTCATTCTATTTTATCATGAAGCTTGAAGTTAAGAACCGCAGTAACATGACTGCACTGTCTGCAAGATAACTCAAGATTTTTATGTCTGGAAGTGAACTTCAATTTCGTGGCATTTGCGTCGGTTGAACTGGGAGAGAAATCTTTAAAAAAGTGCAAATTAAAAATCACGTCATTCAGAACAAATACTCATCTTCACGGGGAAAGTAAAATTCCCTTATGTAGCAAATTATGTAGGCTTTAAGAGACGCATTGACGTTGTATGTGTTGGAAATACAATAAACCGAAAATGTGAGTGAACCTGAAAACGCCGGGAACGTCATAAAAGATGTTACGTCATTCCGGGAATGAAGGGATCTCGAAAATGACGTATTACAGCCGAAATGAGTAGGGACAGTTATTCTAAAACCTATAGTACGGAACAACATTATATATAGATAACAGTGAGTAAGGGATCTGAAGATGGCCATTTAGAAATTTGGGAAAATATATCGTAGAAAAAGTCGGGAACTTTTCAAAATAGGATAATATATGTATATACTCTGTCAACGAAATTAACCCCATAAGGTTATGGCTTCAATAACCTTGAAAAACAGCTGATTACTGAAGAGCATGCGGTTTGATGTGTGGTATCAATACACCGGCAAACGAAAACGGACTGAATATAAAAGGAAGAAAAGGGGAATATTCTAAATTTTAAATTTAAAGCATGGCAATTTATATGTACTAATGGAAATGAAGTCAACACGATAAAGTACAAACAAACAAACACAAGCGTATAAAAACACCCCAAAACTAAAGCACTACCACTGTGATTGAGGGAATCATCAGATGTTCCGGAAATTTAAGCATGACCTGCTCCACGCGTGACACCTGTCACAATATCCGCATACGTCACTTATGTGATTGTTGTGTTGAATACTGATAGAGACAAGTAACGTACTATTACGAAGGATTACCGCCAATATTGCAAAACAAGTACAATAAAAGAAATAACCGGACACAGAATGAATGGTTCGAACACTCTGTCATAGAGAGAAGTACAATTAGGTGTTCAAAGAGAAAGCATCCTGTGCCTGTAATGATGATCAAATTTTCCCAAGTCGTTTAAATGAACAAATGGGTTATGTGACATAAACAGAATATGGTCTCATAGAATTAATCAAGTAGTTGTTAAACCATAGAATTTCCTGAGGGAAGTATTGTGTCGTGAAATTTGACATATTGTGGATCACAAGTGATCTTTCTAGTAAAATGGACAGAATAAGAATACTTGTGTGCTTTACTTGCTAGTAAATCAGACTGTACATGAGTATAGGTATGTATAGTCAATAAGCGGGAGAAGGAGGGATATTACTACAGAAATTTTGAAGTTCAAAATTTGGAATTATAATTAATTCATTTAGTTTGTCGTAAATCTTGAATTTCTGTTTTGACGATTTCAGTATTTTAAATCCGAAGTAGATTCCAAAATCAAAAATAAAACAATCACGGCAATCATATCATATACAAAAATGAACAAGAACGCCACAAAGCTAAAAACTCTTGCAGTGTGAACCCCTACAAAAACTGAGGTATCATCAGGTGCCCAGGAAGGGTAAGCATGATCTGCTCCACGCATTGCAACCGTCACACAGCCAGCTAGAATATTGTGTAGAATAATCTGTTAGGTGACTGATTAATTAACGTTATTTTCTAACCCTAAGACGAAAACAATAAAAATCCACGGTACGTGTTACTTCTCCAACTCCCAAACAGTACCAGGTAAATGTTTGAAAAAGCTTTTGTGAAAATATTGGGTATTCAGAAAATTACACGGACAAACCAATACTACACACATTACCAACGAAGACAAAACTAAACGACTATTAAACCCAGGGATATCATCGGGCATTCCGGAAGGATAAGCATGATCTGCTCCACGCGAGCATCCGT